>CM065590.1:267363860-267441044 GCA_033119425.1 Bufotes viridis | reverse complement strand
ACATGAGGCCGCAAGCTACACCTACAACAGACCATGTGACACCGGCTTCCAGGTGCAACAGAATGTTTACAAGCCATATGCAATGGCACATTCAATACATATAAAACAAGAATCACAAAAATAAACGTGGCCTAAATGGGTGGGACTGCTCCAGACCCCAAACACTGTGGCGTGTTTATAACTGGGAGGCAGTTCCTCCGCATGTGGTTCGCAGCGAACGGCTATCCCCAGCAAAAATTGCATACAATGGAGGATGCCGAGCGCGAACCACAAGCACCACACAAACATCCTACACAAAATAAAACATGTGCGGATGAAAATATATAAACACATAACTCACAGAAAAAAGATGCACCACATGGATAAGCAACTGACAACACTGGCTAATCCCTCACTCTGGTGTTAAAAGCTGAGAGATTCGCCAATATTTCCAATCAGGAACATATCGGAGCCCCTTTAGGCACCACTACACGGTATCTCAGCATGACATGGGGTCCTACCACTAGACTACCTATGGTGTGTGAACAAGGTCTGAACAGGTATTAAGTAGCCTACAGCCCCATCCCACTCACCTGCACTGCAGGACCAACAATGCAATGGGGAACACATGAGGCCGCAAGCTACACCTACAACAGACCATGTGACACCGGCTTCCAGGTGCAACAGAATGTTTACAAGCCATATGCAATGGCACATTCAATACATATAAAACAAGAATCACAAAAATAAACGTGGCCTAAATGGGTGGGACTGCTCCAGACCCCAAACACTGTGGCGTGTTTCTAACTGGGGGGGCAGTTCCTCCGCATGTGGTTCGCAGCGTCCTTTTGGTGCAAATGCAAAAAAGGGGGGTCAGTCAGCACATCCAAATGTGTGGGTGCATGCTGCCTTGGCTAGAAACACAAATAACAAAAGATAATGCAACAGCACAAGATTCGTCTTTTTTTTCCATCTGAACCCATTACATTTACTACTCTAATGAGTTCTGTAACAAATTGACCTTGTTATATTAATTTATGTTCGGCTGTCTGTACACCCCCCCCCCATTCATTTACCAATCCAATTATGTGTGAGTCACCAGAGTCCTGTTGTATTTTGCTCACCCTGTGCCCATTATTGTTGCAGGGTATGTAAATGTATTGATTGTCTGTGCCTCTTCCCTTTTCCTGTCCCATTGTTTCCCAAGAGCCGGGCGGTGTCCCAGGGACCCTGCAAGACCTGTTTAAACTAGCTGCTTTGTCCCTCCTAGACCTCCCATCGGCCCTTGCTATTGTCTCACACCCCACCCCCTTCCTTGTATATGAGGCTGTTGGAGGTTTTAAACGTGTGTGCCATTCCTAGTAAAGTCAGTTGACTCCCAAAACTGTGTGTCGTCCAGTTACTGGGGGAATTGTCTTGTGGACATTGACCTGCTTCTTCAGCTACAAGGGGATTTAAGAGGAGATTTTGATGCTATGTCTTGGAGCAAAAGCCACAAAATTTCTGTTTACTGCTTATTATAAAATATAACTTTTATTTATTATTTTCATAAAACTAAATAATCCCAGATAAGTTAAAATCACTGGGCAGCCGGAAGGGTTATGTATTTACTAATAAACTATAACTCCGGGGACAATATGGAGGTCCTCCCATCTCTGAGAACCATCCTAATCTAATAGGGGGAAATACGGTTTATCCCTACTATTATTATTGAATCCTGATTTTTTATTTTCAGTCTCCCTCCTGTTCAAAATTGCCCCAGGTATTCGGTATCTATTATAGATTGGAGGAGCGTCTGCAGTACGATCCTCACTGTCCACATCCTATGCCCATTCTAAAAAGCTCTCTATTGCCCCCCGACATGTTTCACCACTACGTGGCTTCGTCAGGGTACAGGAGCAAAGAAGCCGATTGTCTCCGGTCATGGCTGTATATACTCTAAAGCGTCCCGCCTATTATCTCTTCAAACCAATCTGGAGACATTCTGCTATGGGACATCCATGTTCTCCAGGTAAAGTGACCAATCCTGCATTCAGATCAAATCATTCTTGGTCCAATCAAACATTCCCTTATTAAGACTAAGCAGATGTTAGACCGCGCATGTCTTGGGACTTTGTCAAATTTTTGACTTTGTCCATTGCGCATGTTTTAGGACTTGGTTTTTTAGAGAGTCAATTCATTTGTCCTAACCGCGCATGTCATGGAACTTATACTTTTTCTTTTTCTTTCTTATTGGACTGCGCATGTCATTGGACTTAGTTTTATATAGGATTCACTCTCATCATAATAGCGCATGTCCTGAGACTTAGATTCTTGTTAAGTAAGTTCCTCAACCAGTTACACATTTGCGCTTGTCCTAGGGCTTAGATTATTACTAATACACCTTATCAAGCTCTAAATGACTTTTGACATGCATGGACATTTTTATATATATATACACATCTGTCATGATAACGCTTGTCCTAGGACTTGAATTATCACTATATGTGTTTAAGTTTTTATGCACATATTTTTTTTATTAATGCACATATTTTTTGGACATTATTAATTTTTTGTATTTTAGCGTTATTTTTTGTGTTTATTTTTGTTTAAATTTATTTTTATTTATTCCTTTATTTACAGATGTAGACGTTGTCCCAGGATTTTGCATTGCATTATGCACATCTATACACCTGCCCATACATTTTTATTATATACATAATGATACAATCATGAGAATTTCTTCATGATTTGTTTTATCAAATCATTATATTATATATACAATATAATCAAGAAGATTTCTTCATGATTTAGTTTATTATTTATCAGGCCATTATAATTGCCTCAAATGTTCAGGGTTGTGTTTGTGCCAATCTTACAGGAGATGTAAGTTCTTATTATAATATGCTATATCATGGTTAACTTTTTTCTTTCTTAATATTTTGGTCCCATATATTATCTGGAAGAATTCAAAGAATTGTATTTTATTTCTCACCATTATTTATTTATTTGTTTTAATTACCTCTGTTTATGATGGCTAGACCTTTATAGAAAGGCTGAAAATGAAAATCCTTCATTTAGTCCTACTGGACTCATAGTATTAAGTCTATCTATCCATCTTGCTTCTATCTGTAGAAGCTTTTTGTCCAAGTTTCCTCCTCTAGGTTTGGATTTTTTCCAAACCCCAGAACTTCAAAACACTCAGATTGTTGTTGTGAAAAAATCTAATATGCCTAGAGGTGGACGTATCCTTTTTTGTTTCAATTGCACTCAAATGTCCTGAGATTCTCCTTCTCAGTTCCTGTATGGTTTTACCCACATAAATTTTTGGGCAGGTACAGCTTGCTATATAGATAACTCCCTTTGTTTCACACGTGATGAGTTGTCTAATTTCATATTTTTTCCCATCAAAGGGATTTATGAACGTTTTCGTCTTGTATATAAATTTACAGAACGTACAATCTCCACATGGAACAGAGTCCACTGGTTTTTCTCTCCTTTTTCCGACCTCTGGTGTTTTGTTATGGTAATGACTATGGACCAAATGGTCTTTTAAATTGGGTCCCCTCCTGAATGTGATGTTGGGACGCGGATTTAGTACTTCTCCTAGTTCCTTATCTGATAACAAAATATTCCAGTGTTTCTGAAGTATTTTTTGCATTTTTTCTGCTCCACTGTCAAACGTACCTATGCATCTTATGACATTTGTTTTTTCAGTTTTTTTATTGGTTTTTTTATCTTCCAAAAGGGCTTCCCATTTCTGACATTTAGCTCTGTTAAAGGCCCTTCTTAACGGTACTTTGGGATATCCTCGATTTTGGAACCTGTTATACAGAACAACACTTTCTTTCAGGAATGTGTCCTCACTTGAACAATTTCTCCGTGCCTGGAGATATTGTCCTGTTGGTATCCCTCTCTTTAGAGGGGTCAGATGCCAACTGGACCAATGCAGATACCCATTTGTGGAAGTAGGTTTTCTATACACCTCAGTACTCAAATTGCCAGTGTCTAGTTTTTTAATTTTAAGGTCCAAAAAATTAATTTCTTTTTCTTGGATTTCATAAGTGTATTTCATCCCTATCTGATTTTTATTCAGAATGGAAACAAAATCAAGAAAAGCTGTGTTAGTGCCGTCACCATAGGATGAGGATGTCATCTATATACCTGCCCCAGAATAAAATGCGGCAGGTATATAGTGACAGCTCATCCGTAAAGACCAAGTGATTCTCCCACCAGCCTAAAAAGATTTGCGTATGTCGGTGCGCAGGCCGTACCCATCGCGGTCCCAGTGTCTTGCTTATAAAAGCAATCTTCAAAAATAAAATAATTGTGCTCCAAAATAAACCTCAAAAGTGATAAAACAAATGTCATTGTGTGCTCTAAAGGTGATACTTTTTGTGTCCAAAAAATATTTGACTGCATTGATCCCCAAAAAATATTTGACAACATACATGCTTGAAAAAGACTGATTGTCGAAACGTTGCATGCTGGGTGAATAAACTTCACAGCTTTCAAGAAGAGTGTCGTGGTTCTCATCTTTTACTCAGGTGTATAGATGTGCTTAATACAATGCAAGATCCTAGGACAATGTTTACATCTGTAAATAAAGGAATAAATAAAAATAAATATAAACAAAAAGAAACACAAAAAATAACGCTAAAATACAAAAAAATATAATGTCCAAAAAATATGTGCATAATAAAAAAAATAAAAAAATATGTGCTTAAAAACTTAAACACATATAGTGATAATTCAAGTCCCAGGACAAGCGTTATCATGACAGATGTGTATATATATAAAAAATGTCCATGCATGTCAAAAGTCATTTAGAGCTTGATAAGGTGTATTAGTAATAATCTAAGCCCTAGGACAAGCGCAAATGTGTAACTGGTTGAGGAACTTACTTAACAAGAATCTAAGTCTCAGGACATGCGCTATTATGATGAGAGTGAATCCTATATAAAACTAAGTCCAATGACATGCGCAGTCCAATAAGAAAAACAAAGAGAAAGTATAAGTTCCATGACATGCGCGTTTTAGGCCAAATGAATTGACTCTCTAAAAAAGAAGTCCTAAAACATGCGCAATGGACGAAGCAAAAATTTGACAAAGTCCCAGGACATGCGCGGTCCAACATTTGCCTAGTCTCTTTGATTGGACCAAGAATTATTTTGATCTGGATATAGGATTGGTCAATTTACCTGGAGAACACGGATGTCCCATAGCAGAATGTCTCCAGATTGGTTTGAAGAGATAATAGGCGGGACGCCTTAGAGTATATACAGCCGTGACCGGAGACAATCGGCTTCTTTGCTCTCTCTTCTGACGAAGCCACGTAGTGGCGAAACATGTCGGTGGGGCAATAGAGAGCTTTTTAGAATGGGCATAGGATGTGGACAGTGAGGATCGTACTGCAGACGCTCCTCCAATCTATAATAGATACCGAATACCTGGGGCAATTTTGAACAGGAGGGAGACTGAAAATAAAAAATCAGGATTCAATAATAATAGTAGGGATAAACCGTATTTCCCCTATTAGATTAGGATGGTTCTCAGAGATAGGAGGACCTCCATATTGTCCCCGGAGTTATAGTTTATTAGTAATACATAACCCTTCGGCTGCCCAGTGATTTTAACTTATCTGGGATTATTTAGTTTTTTAGAATATAATAAATAAAAGTTATATTTTATAATAAGCCGTAAACAGAAATTTTGTGGCTTTCAGCCACTTTAGTGTATTATTCAGAAGATTTTTTCTGGGCAAAATAACTGGTCCTTTTTTGGTGTTTCTGTGTCTTGGAGCTCCGCAACAATTGGTGGCAAGCAGCAGGATACAAGCCCTGCAGCAGAAGGAAGCAGCGTTTGTACGGATTAAAGGAAACAAACGGAAAAGTGAAAGCAGCAGCGGTTCGTGCAGATAACAGGTTATTTCATTTTGGTTATAGTAAGAAACCGTGAATGGAGACGAACTATGCTGGATTAAAACGGACAACATTGAAGGAATTGCTGGAAGCGAGAGGGCGGATAGCCAGCAATAAAACGAAGGTTGTGCTAATTGCTGAACTGACCGAGGGAGACTGGGCACGCAGTATGGCTACAGAAACCGCAGAGTCAGAGTTCGACAGAGAGGTGAAACGCAGGCTAGCATTTTATGGAGAGAATCCCTCCATAGAGCTGGTACAGGCAACCATGAACCAGGTGGATGGCTTGATCACTGCAAGGGAGGAGAGAGAGACCCAACTCCGGATAGCAGAGAAGCGGGCATTGGAAAGACCGCCAACTATTGCTTCGGCTCCAGAACCGAAAGTCAAGGTACTGCATGATGCGTTTGAAAAAGCCAAGGACGTGATCGATGGCTTTCTGCAGGACTTTGAGCGGCAGTGCAGGCTACACCAGGTACCCCCAGCAGACTGGGTATGGATCCTCGCTGGTAAGCTCTCCGGCCGTGCAGCGGAGGCATATAGAGCTGTTCCTGACGAGGAGATTGCAGACTATACCCGGGTGAAAGCGGTAATTTTGGCAAGATTTGCCATCACCCCAGAAGCCTACAGGAGACGATTCAGGGACACAACAAAACAGGAAAAAGACACATACACAGAGTGGGCATGCTGCATGCAGAGGGCAGCCCTAGCCTGGCTACAGGCAAGCCAAGCTATTTCAGCAGAGGAAATGACCCAGCTGGTCCTACTGGAACAATTTTTCAATGGACTAAATCCAGAAGTGCAGGAGTGGGTAAGGGACCGGAAACCTACCACTCTATCCGACGCAGCTAGACAGGCGGATGACTACCAGGATGCCCGCAGACAATCCAGGGTAAGCTTCAGACCCAATCCCAGACCAATACACCCTAACCCTGGGCCACCAGCATCACAACGCATGGAGCTCCTGCCTAGTATCCCAGCAAACAGATACCCTAATCGCAGCGCCATACAGTGCCATGCCTGCAAAAAGTTTGGGCATTATCAGAGGGACTGTACCCAGAACCGAAACCAGGCTGCATGGATCCGTCCAGGTCCACCCCCTCCAGCGCGGGCAGCCGCCCACTACTACCATACGGAGGCTGTCCCGCTTAACATCAGAGCAGAGGATCCAGAGGAACACTGGGGTGTTCTACACGAGGCAGACCCAATACAGGCGGAGACTGATAATTGACAGCATCACAGGCAGACGGTTATCCTCAACGGCAAGGAGACCCAGGGGCTGCGCGATTCCGGTGCCACCCTCACCCTGGTGCAACGACATCTGGTTCCAGAGAAAGACCGCACTGGGGGTTCTGTAGCTGTACGGGTGGTGGGAGGGACCATCCACAGATTACCCACAGCCAGGGAACATCTACATTGGGGTGTGGGGGCAGGAATGGTTAATGTTGGGTTGATAAAAGACCTACCCGTTGATGTTTTGGTGGGAAATGATCTTGGCCCGATGACTTCCGCGTTTGTACCACCCCAGGGTATCAACGAGACCTATCCCGTTACCACCAGGTCACAGGCCCACTCCATGAACAACCCGGCACACTATAAGGTCCAGGTAAGAACCCTTCCCCACAACATTCACCCTATCCCCTGGGATACCCCCGTAGCATTTGGGCAGGAATCCCTTAGTGACCCTATGTTGCAGGTTTATAGGGATAAAGTTAACCAGGCCCAGACCGGAATAGAAGGAGAGAGATATTCTTGGCAGCAGGGGTTATTGTACCGCACCAGGCACAGGCTTACCCACACTTTTTTTTGGCCTGGCATCTCTAAAGATGTTAGGCAGTACTGTCAAACATGCGGCACATGCCAACGAGTAGGTAAAAGAGGGGATCGCTGCAAAGCTAAGTTGCAACCTCTACCCATCATCGAAGAACCGTTCGGATGGGTAGCGGTAGATATTATAGGACCGTTGGCCAAACCCAGCCCGTCAGGCAAAAGGTATATTTTAACGATAGTAGATTATGCAACACGGTATCCAGAAGCTGTGGCTCTGACTAATATTCAGTCAGAGATGGTGGCTGAGGCATTAATGCGAGTCTTCTCTCGGATGGGTTTTCCCAGAGAGATAGTCTCGGATCAGGGCACTCAGTTCACGGCCGAAGTCACCCAACAGCTGTGGAAACTGTGCGGCATCAAATCCATTGTTAGTTCAGCTTACCACCCCCAGACGAATGGCTTGTGTGAACGATTTAATGGCACCTTAAAACAGATGCTTAGCATCTTTATTAACACCCGTCGGGACTGGTAAAAATTCCTACCCCACCTCCTTTTTGCTTACAGGGAGGTGCCGCATGAATCGACAGGGTTTTCGCCGTTCGAACTACTGTTCGGATGGAGAGTTAGAAGGCCCCTAGATTTAATCCAGGAACACTGGGAGGGAGCAGTAGGTGAGGATGGTACCCCTGTCATACCCTATGTGCTGGAGTTCCGTGACCGCTTGGAGGAATTGACTCAGAAAGTGCATACTAACCTCCAGGCGGCACAGACCCGTCAGCGCCAATGGTACGACAGAGGTGCCAGGGACCGGAGCTTTCAGATTGGCCAAAAGGTGTTGATTTTGAAACCTTTGCGCCATGACAAGCTCCAGGCCGCCTGGCAGGGCCCATACCAATTGGTGGAGCAGAGGTGTGACACGACTTATGTGATTGGCCCGTGCTCTGGTAGTGGGCGGAGACGCATGCTCCACGTGAACATGCTCAAACCCTACTATGAGAGAACAGAGAATGTGGCCGCCATATGTGCGCCCGCATCTGACGACTTTGAGAATATTCCCCTACCAGATCTCCTGTGGGAGCATGATAAACTAGGGACCCTAGATGAAGTCCAGCTAGGGGAGAGACTAAGCCCCCAAGAGCATATCCAGGTGCGACAACTGTTAGCCACAAAGGGCACCACATTCTCTAACACACCTAGCTACACCCCACTGGCTACCCATAGGGTAGACACGGCCTATCAACTACCCCTTAGACAGATGCCCTACAGAATTCCTGAGGCTGTCCGGGAGCACATGAGACAGGAAATTCAGGAAATGCTCCACTTAGGGGTCATAGAAGCATCAGATAGCCCTTGGGCCTCTCCAGTAGTTTTAGTACCAAAACGGGATGGCACGACCCACTTTTGTGTAGATTACCGGAGACTTAATGATAAAGCAGTCTCTGACGCATACCCTATGCCCAGGATAGACACGCTCTTAGATAGGATGGCTAGAGGTCAATACCTCACGACCATTGACTTATGTAAGGGCTATTGGCAAATTCCCTTAGCGCCAGATTCCATTCCCAAGTCAGCCTTTGTCACCCTGTTTGGCCTCTACCAATTTAAGGTCATGCCATTTGGGATGAAAAACGCCCCAGCCACGTTCCAACGTATGGTGGATCGGCTGCTTGATGGCTTCCAAGATTATGCATGTGCATACTTGGATGACATTGCTATTTATAGTGAAACCTGGGAAGAGCATGTGAGACACGTAAGTGCCGTGATAAACCGCATCAGAGAGGCTGGCCTAACCCTAAAACCCAGCAAGTGCCATATTAAGATGGCAGAAGTACAATACCTAGGACACCGGGTGGGTTGTGGGAAGCAAAAGCCTGAGCCTGCTAAAGTAGAGGCAGTAGCCCAGTGGCACCAAAACTTAGGTGTTAGCCTTCCTAGGAACCGCGGGCTATTATCGGAAATTTGTCCCAAACTATAGTACCCTGGCCAAACCCCTCACTGACCTCACCAAAAAGAACCTCCCCCGCCATGTAGTCCGGACCCCAGAGTGTGAGCAGGCATTCCAACAGCTCAAGCAGGCCCTTGTTAATAGTCCTGTACTCTCTGCTCCCAACTCATCGAAAAGATTCCTCGTTCACACAGATGCGTCAATGTTTGGATTGGGAGCGGTACTGAGCCAAGTTGGAGAAGATGGCGGGGAGCATCCCGTAGCTTACTTGAGCCGGAAGCTTCTACCCAGGGAAGTGAGCTACGCCGCCATCGAGAAGGAATGCCTGGCTGTGGTGTGGGCCCTAAAGAAGCTTCAACCCTACTTGTATGGACAGCAGTTCACATTACTCATGGATCACAACCCGTTAGTATGGCTAAATCGTGTGGCAGGGGACAATGCCCGGTTGTTGCGCTGGAGCTTGGCGTTACAACCATACGATTTTACAATTCACTACCGCCCCGGGAAACAAAATGGCAATACTGACGGGTTATCACGACAAACTGAACTGGAAAAGTGATCTGTGAGTACTCCCCAGACACCCCCAAGCCGATCCGTAGTGGATCAGACTGTGTATGCTGGCTTGTGGTTAAGGGGGAGCAGTGTAACAGATTGACCTTGTTATATTAATTTATGTTCGGCTGTCTGTACACCCCCCCCCCTCTAATTCATTTACCAAACCAATTATGTGTGAGTCACCAGAGTCCTGTTGTATTTTGCTCACCCTGTGCCCATTATTGTTGCAGGGTATGTAAATGTATTGATTGTCTGTGCCTCTTCCCTTTTCCTGTCCCATTGTTTCCCAAGAGGCAGGCGCTGTCCCAGGGACCCTGCAAGACCTGTTTAAACTAGCTGCTTTGTCCCTCCTAGACCTCCCATCGGCCCTTGCTATTGTCTCACCCCCCCCCTTCCTTGTATTATTGTAATCTATGTACTATTGGTTGTAAATTAGGCTGTTGAAGGTTTTAAACGTGTGTGCCTTTCCTAGTAAAGTCAGTTGACTCCCAAAACTGTGTGTCGTCCAGTTACTGGGGGAATTGTCTCGTGGACATTGACCTGCTTCTTCAGCTACAAGGGGATTTAAGCACAGATTTTGATGCTATGTCTTGGAGCTCCACAACAAAAATGAAAAAAAAAAAAAAAAAAAAAGAATAATTATTTTTACGAATATACTGTATATCACACCATATTCCACATATTTGCGAATTCTAGCAAGCCAACCCAATAGGAAAGTTGCCTATAACCAACCC
The DNA here is from genome assembly GCA_033119425.1 of Bufotes viridis. Classification (NCBI taxonomy): domain Eukaryota; kingdom Metazoa; phylum Chordata; class Amphibia; order Anura; family Bufonidae; genus Bufotes; species Bufotes viridis. Next base: position 267,430,161 of record CM065590.1, on the reverse strand, counting down.
TTACTCGATTAACGAGCATATTACATTGCCGATTTTTGCATTAGATAAAATAAATTAAATAATGAGGAATGTTCTAATTCACTAGCTATTGCAGCCTTCTCACATTGGCCCACAAGCAAGAAGCGGGCAGGTAATGGGTTCAGATAAAAAAAAATTTTAGCCGAATATTTGTTTTTAGGAATATGGCCTCCTTGACTTTCGCAAGTTAATTTACATACATCAAGAACAAGAATAAAAATGCATTTTCTGCCGATTTACAAGTTACTCAAAGGAATCAAGAGACACTTCTGGACCACAATAACAAGTTGAAAAAAGCACTGTAGGTAGTTTCAAACACATAAGCAAGATTCCAGGTTCCCTTTAAGTAGGTGAAATTGTCATATTTTTTCAGGAAAGCAAAGCAGATGCTCCAGCCATCCATAGGATACCACTAGTGATGAGCGAGCATGCTCGGCCGAATATCTGTTTGGCTCGAGCATCGCTATGCTCGGCACATGGCGGTACTCTGCTGAGTACCGCATATGCTCAAGCAGAATGCTCGAGTCTCCATCCCGGAAGTTTTGCGGGTTTTTTAGCAGACAATAAAGGTGCAGATACAGTTGTGTTCAAAATTATTCAACCCCCACTGAAATTGAGTGTTTTGGCCAGTTTGACATTGATTTTGATCATTTCAGTCATCTTGTTTACAATTAAATCAAAGAGGCACTTGTAAGTCAGACAAATATAACATAACATTTATAATGAAATTACCACAAATGTCTTTTCTGTGCTCACATCATTATCAGTTTTATTCAACCCCCAAGTGACATTCAATCTTAGTACTTAGTACAACATCCTTTTCCAGTTATAACAGCTTTTAAACGTGAAGCATAGCTTGCAGCGATCTACGGGTATCTTCGCCCATTCTTCATGGGCAAAAGCCTCTAGTTCAGTCACATTCTTAGGCTTGCGTGCTGCAACTGCTTTCTTTAAGTCCCACCAGAGGTTCTCAATCGGATTTAGGTCTGGTGACTGCGATGCCCACTTCAAAATGTTCCAGCCTTTAATCTGCAAACATGCTCTAGTGGACTTGGAGGTATACTTGGGATCATTGTCCTGTTGAAAGGTCCAACGTCTCCCAAGCCTCAGGTTTGTGACGGACTGCATCATATTTTCATCCAATATCTCCTGGTACTGAAGAGAATTCATGGTACCTTGCACACCTGCAGCTTCCCTGTACCCGTAGAAGCAAAACAGCCCCAAAGCATGATTGACCCCTCGCCATGCTTCACAGTAGGCAAGGTGTTCTTTTCTTCATAGGCCTTGTTCTTCCTCCTCCAAACATAGCGTTGATCCATGGGCCCAAACAGTTCAAATTTTGTTTCATCAGTCCACAGAACACTATCCCAAAACTTTTGTGGTTTGTCCACATGACTTTTGGCATACTGCAGTCGACTCTTCTTATTCTTTGGAGACAGCAAGGGGGTGCGCCTGGGAGTTCTGGCATGGAGGCCTTCATTACGCAGTGTGCGCCTTATTGTCTGAGCTGAAACTTCAGTACCCGCATCTGACAAATCTTTTTTCAGTTCCTCAGCAGTCACATGGGGACTTTTCTCCACTTTGCGCTTCAGGTAACCGCACAGCAGTCGAAGTCAGCATCTTCTTTCTGCCACGACCAGGTAGCGTTTCAACAGTGCCCTTTGCCTTGAATTTGTGAATGATGCTTCCTATGGTGTCTCTTGGTATGTTTAACATCTTTGCAATCTTCTTATAGCCATTGCCCTTCCTGTGAAGAGAAATCACCTCTTCTCTTGTCTTCCTGGACTATTCTTTTGACTTCACCATGTTTGTAAACACACCAGTAAATGTCTAGAAGGAGCTGAGTATCACAGTCATTTTAAATCTTCCTAATTGGTGCTTATTATGCTTGATTGCTGCTCCTTGACATCCACAGGTGTTTTCAATACCTGATCGAAAACACTTGAATGAACCTCTGTTCTTAAGAGTGGTAGTCTTTAAGGGGTTGAATAATTGTGTCAATGAAGAAATCACAAAAAAACACATTTAATACTGTATTACAAAAACAATTGATGTCATTTTAGTTGCACTTGGTTCTTTAAAAAGTCCTTGTAAGATTTCATTCTGAACACAATTACAAATGTACACTAAATTCCCTAAAACACTTTACAGCATTGGGGGTTGAATAATTTTGAACACAACTGTAAGTACTGCCCTCACTGTAATGCCAGTAGCCATGTTGGCTGCTAGCATTACAGTGATTGGCTGGCCGTTTGTATTACAAATTCCAATAATCTGGGCCTAATATAGGGTCCATATTCTGTGGGTTTCTGGGACATATACTGTCCTGCATCCGAAAACTGTGTCTTTAGCGGACAGTAAAACAATCTGCGCCACATCTAGTGACAAAGCCATTAATATGAAGAAGGCGAGCACTAAGGGACAGAAAAGTTGGCGTGATGCTGATGGTGCGTGCAAAGGCTGTGGCACTGGGCGCAATGAAACTGTGCTTGCTGCCAGTTTACCAGAAAAAAAAAAATCCACCCTACCCAGCTTCATGTCCAACTTAGCTGGGCGGCGCAGGACAACACTGTCCAAGTCGGACCGGTGCGAACAGTTGGTCGGTTGGATTGCTGAAGATAATGCTTCCAGTCGATTAAGCACAATCCTCTCATCCAGTCTCTGTAGCCAAGAGGCTGTTCAACCGAATCCTCACTCTGATCATCCTTCCTTCCACCATGGAGAGGCTTGCCAAACGAGTGATCTCACACTTGGAAATTCCGAACAGCACTTTCCGACACCACTATTAGATTTGGCCCTTACACCCAGCACGCTTGAGGAGGTACCTGAGATATCGTTCACGAGGTGGATGATGATGAGACACAGTTTCAATCGCTGAGGTTGTGGTTAGGTCAAGTCAGAAGGATGAGCAGAGTGAGGAAGTGGAGGTGGTGGACTACGAGGTCACTGACCCAACATGCGAAGGTGAAAAGCCGAGTGAGGACAGCAGTACAGAGGGGGAGGGATCCGCAGCACCGCAACAGTCTGGAAGAGGCAGTGGGGTTGCAAAAGGGAGACGTCGACCCACACCAAACAGGCCCGCAACCGTTACACTGAGCTCCCCATCCTTAAATCTACCTTGTCAGGGGGTAAGTGTTCTGCAGTATGGTGCTTTTTTTGAGGAAAGTGCAGACAACAAACGAGTGGTAGTTTGCAACCTGTGCCTTACCAAAATGAGCCGGGGCGTGAACAGTAGCAACCTTACCACCACCAGCATGATCCGCCACATGGCATCCACGCACCCTAATAAGTGGGCCAAACGCCTGGGTCCACAATCTGGGTCTGCGGGTCCCACCATTGCATCCTCTTCCCCTGTGTTATGCACTGCTGGCCAATCCCCTGTAGAAGGCACAGGCCCAGATGCCCTCGCCATGCACCTGAACCTTTGCATGAAATTCAGCAACAACATCCACTTCCCTGTCCCAGTGCAGTATCCAAATACGATAACAAATAACCACTCACCCACCCACAGGTCATAGCACTAAATGCGCAACTTTCGAAATTACTGGCCCTTGGAATGTTGCAATTTAAGCCTGTGGACACTAAGGGCTTCCGCAGCCTTACTAAAGCAGTGTAGCACAGCTGTGGATAAGCGTCAACAGGCCGTGCTCAAGCTGGTCTGATTAGGGGACAAACCACACAATGCCGCAGAGCTATGGCAGGGTATAAGGGACCAGACCGAACTTTGGCTCTCACCACTCAACCTACAACCAGGCATGGTTTTGTGTGACAATGGCCATAACTTGTTGCCAGCTTTGGAGCTCGGCAACCTGACACACATCCCATGCCTAGCCCACGTCTTAAACTTAGTGGTTCAGCGGTTTATGAAAAACTACCCAAATTTGCAAGAGCTACTAGTGAAGGCGCGCCGCGCGTGTGCCCATTTCCGCAAGTCGTTCACAGCTTCAGTCGGTCTGTCAACGCTGCAGCAGCGCTTGCAGCTTCCAGCTCACCGACTGTTGTGCGACGTGAGCACGCGCTGGAACTCTACATCTTGTTCAGGCTTTGTGAGCAGCAGAGGGCAGTTGTGGAATACCAGCTGCAACATGGTCGTCACCTTTTGAGTCAACTGCCACTATTCACAAGCAAGGAGTGGGCATTAAGGTCAGACTTCTGTGAGGTTTTAAAAGACTTTCATGAATCTGCACAGATGGTTAGTGGCGATAACGCTATTATCAGCGTAATCATCCCACTGCTGTGTCTACTCAAACAATCGCTGCTCACAATTAAGGAGGACGCTCTGAATGTGGCAGACGAAGAAATGGGGGAGGACATTACACAGGGTAATAGCCAGACCACCCACAGTTCATCTTCTCAGATCTCTCCACAGGTGTGCAATGGGATTTAGATCTGGACTCATTGCTGGCCACTTCAGAACTCTTCAGCGCTTTGTTGCCATCCATTTCTGGGTTCTTTTTGACGTATGTTTGGGGTCATTGTCTTGCTGGAAGACCCAAGATCTCGGACGCAAACCTAGCTTTCTGACACTGGGCTCTACAGTGCGACCCAAAATCCGTTGATAATCCTCAGATTTCATGATGCCTTGCACACATTAAAGGCACCCAGTGCCAGAGGCAGCAAAACAACCTCAAAACATAATTGAACCTCCACCATATTTCACTGTAGGTACTGTGTTCTTTTCTTTGTAGGCCTCATTCCATTTTCAGTAAACAGTAGAATGATGTGCTTTACCAAAAAGCTCTATCTTGGTCTCTCATCTGTCCACAAGACGTTTGTACTCAAGTACATTTTGGCAAAATGTAGTCTTGCTTTTTTATGTCTCTGTGTCAGCAGTGGGGTCCTCCTGGGTCTCCTGCTATAGCGTTTTATTTCATTTAAATGTCGACGGATAGTTCGCGCTGACACTAATGCTCCCTGAGCCTGCAGGACAGCTTGAATATCTTTGGAACTTGTTTGGGGCTGCTTATTCACCATCTGGACTTTCCTGCGTTGACACCTTTCATCAATTTTTCTTTTCCTCCACGCCCAAGGAGATTAGCTACAGTGCAATGGGTTTTAAATTTCTTGATAATGTTGAGCACTGTGGACTAAGGCAAATCTAGATCTCTGGATATGGACTTGTAACCTTGAGATTGTTGATATTTTTCCACAATTTTGGTTCTCAAGTCCTCAGACAGTTCTCTTCTCCTCTATCTGTTGTCCATGCTTAGTGTGGCACACACAGACACACAATGCAAAGACTAAGTGAACTTCTTTCCTTTTTATCTGCTTTCAGGTGTGGTTAATATATTTCCCACACCTGTTACTTGCCCCAGATGAGTTTAAAGAAGCACATGCTTGAAACAATCTTATTTATCCAAAATTTTGAAAGGGTGCCAATAATTTTGTCCAGCCAATTTTTGGAGTTTGGTGTGACATTATGTCCAATTTTCTTTATTTCCTCCCTCTTTTGGTTTTGTTCCAATAAACACAAAGGGAATAAACATGTGTATAGCAAAACATGTGTTACTGCATTACTTTTCTGTGAGAAATACTTCATTATCTTGAAAAATTTCAGGGGTGCCAACATTTACAGCCATGACTGTATATATCCCCTCCACTCAAATTTTTTTATAGGGTCACCTCAACTGCAGGCCCTCAACTCAATTTTTTTTATAGGGTCAGTCAGCTCAACTGCAGGACCTCAGCTCACATTTTTTTTATAGGGTCAGCTGAACAGCAAGCACTCGCATATAATGTTTTAGAGCATCTGCTCACCTGCAGGCACTCACATATAATGTTTTAAAGCGTCAGCTCATCCGCAGGCCCTTGCCCCTAATGTTTTAGAGGGTCATCAGCAGGCCCTTGCTCAAAATGTTTTTGAAGGTCACCAGCAGGCCACCAATCATAATTTTTCAAGAGTGTGTATGATGCCCTCCTTTATGTGTAATAAAGGGTATATTGTAGTTCCGGTTCCTTGTAATTTTTGGCAGCCCTTTCACTTGCATAAGCTTTATCAGTGTAGGAGTCCCACTATCTGAACAATTGTACCACAATGTGAAAAAAGCCCTCCTTTATGTGTTATACAGGCTGTTTCGGAGTGCCTCTTGCTTGTAATTTTTGGCAGCACTTGCACTTTATATACAATTGTATATACAGGAAAGAATGTTTCCTAACAATTTTACCTGTGTAAATGATTTATTTTTTTTTTTTGGGGGGGGGGGGGGTTGTGCGTATGTTTGTCAGTCTGTAAAAGTGACGTACAACTCAGACAACATGGTTCCCAGCAGCGACCTGAGAGTTCAAGATGCATCCAGACATCATCCCCATGCTGTTCCCGATCCATTTCGGTGGTGTTTCTGTCAATTTCTCAACTTTTCCAATGGACCAGGCACCCTCCCCTCTTCAGAGCAGGATGTGCCCATTGCCTGGTTGTCTCCCATTGACTTCCATTATACTTGGGTGCTCGACCGAGCACACAAATATAGCAATGTGTTCGGGCAGAACACACGAATACTTCGGTGCTCGCTCATCACTAGATGCCATAAAAAAAACTTTTTCGATTCCTTCAGGTTCTGAAGCAAACCTACCCATTGAAGGTGCTTTCCACTGTGAATAGAGGTTAGCATAGGTCCTCTGACCAATCTCAGGTATTCAGTCTGATTCAAAGTAAGCCATGGTGCACTCTTTGTTTGGACACCATATTATTAAAGTTAGCTTTAAAGGCTATGTTTAGCTTTTGAGGCAATTTTTTATGATTGCATTTTACTAATTTTGGGCTAAAAATATTTTTTCAAAATTTCAATTTCAATTCAACTAAAAATATTGAGCTCTGTCATAAAAAAATTATTGTCTAGATGTGTGAATAGTACGTTTTACTTTCACTTTGTGCTGGTCATCTAATAACCCTTATCTCTAATTTACTAAGGGTCTATAGGGATGGATGATACTCCTAGTGATAGATTTCATGGATGATGGGAGACGGTTCCCAGGCCGTAATAACAATGTAGATATAGACTCCGTAATCCACTTAATGCATTTCAAGTTGATTCTTTATTGAATGGGCACAGTTCCATTTGTGAGTTAGCAAAACGTTTTCGGCATAAAGCCTTCCTCAGTATCACTGGAAAATACAGATATCATACATATAACTACTGTATATTACATATGCATCTCATTGTATAGAAGTAGTCTACATAAAGATCATAGGGAGGAGGCATCTCAAGAAGTGGGAAAGTACATAACATGTAGGGTATATAACATATAACATATTGTAGTTTATCACGGTAGAGACAAGTTGCAGCAGTTCCTCAAACGCACAGCGTGTTGGTCATGTAGTGGTTCCTGGGTTCCACTTCCATATTGGAATAAAAGACAGGACATTATGGTAGTACCAGGGGCATGATGTTTTTAGTTAAATAATATAGTTCAGAGATGGATTTATGAGCCCCAAGACGTCAGAGGAACAATACTTGGGCAATGTAAATGGTATATGGTGTACGTGCCATACCCATATTGTAGTAGAGGTCACCTGGCGTCGTTTGGGTAAAACAAATATGCATGGATGTTCATCACTTAACAGGCAAGCTGATCAATATACAAATATTGCATAGTTATGACGGCGCAACAACACAATCCATACAGGTAAGATAAGTGAAGGCTATATCAGGTCGCACATGTAGGTTATGTGTAGTGTTGAGCGAACAGTTCGAGCATCGTTCGGGTTCGTACCGAATTTTGGGGTGTCCGGGACCCGGACCCGAACCCGGACATTTTCAAAAAAGTTCGGGTTCGGGTTCGTCGTTCGGCATGTATTTAGGCGCATTTTGAAAGGCTGCAAAGCAGCCAATCAACATGCATCATACTACTTGCCCTAAGATGCCATCGCAGCCATGCCTACTATTGGCAAGGCTGTGATTGGCCGAGTGCAGCATGTGACTCAGCCTCTTTATAAGCTTGTGCGCACGTCGGGACGTGCTCACTCCCGATGTGAATAGAACAGGGATAGACGCAGCTGATGCTAGGGCGAGAATAGGCAGGGATAATTGAATAACTGGAAGCAAATTTCTCTCCTCCACCTGTGATTCATCTGAACAACTGCAGCTGAGCTGCTTTTTTGATAGGGATTGGCTATTTTTAGAGTGGCCAGAGTGATTTTTCCATCCACATGTACCTGGGCTGACCGCCGGCCGCCATTTTGCGACTTGTAGTGCTGCAGCAGAAGCTGCCACAGTGTGCATTCCAAAGCTCCAAACAAGTCAGACATCTACACCTGGGATTCAGACCAATAGCGATTTAGCAGCACAGTCCAAGGCTATTTTTTTTAAAGGTTGTGCAGAACATTTTGTGGCACATGTTACTGGGCTGATAGGCGGCGGCCATCTTGGGACTAGTGCTGCAGCACAATCTCTCCCAACGTCCATTAATCACTTGTAATAGTGGTCTGTGCCATAGAAATCCTACATCAGGGACTTGGGTGTGCTTGTGTCACCCCTACTAATACCAGTCCACCTGTAATCCATACAGTCAAAAGACTGAAAGTATTCCAGTGAGGGAATTTTTTTTTATTTAAAAAAGGCCAAGTTAGTTTATCTGGCGTTCAATATACTAGATACAGTTAGGCCTGCATTTCATACATCTGGAATTAGCAAATTAATGTGCTGGGGTTGGGAAAACATATATGTACCCATACTAGAATCTGTCAAAGAAAGCGGTACTCACATATAACAGTCATTCCATCTGTAATCCATACAGTCAAAAGACTGAAAGTATTCCAGTGAGGGAATTTTTTTTATTTAAAAAGGCCAAGTTAGTTTATCTGGCGTTCAATATACTAGATACAGTTAGGCCTATGCGTTTCATACATCTGGAATTAGCAAATTAATGTGCTGGGGTTGGGAAAACATATATGTACCCATACAAGAATCTGTCAAAGAAAGCGGTACTCACATATAACAGTCATTCCATCTGTAATCCATACAGTCAAAAGACTGAAAGTATTCCAGTGAGGGAATTTTTTTATTTAAAAAGGCCAAGTTAGTTTATCTGGCGTTCAATATACTAGATACAGTTAGGCCTGCGTTTCATACATCTGGAATTAGCAAATTAATGTGCTGGGGTTGGGAAAACATATATGTACCCATACTAGAATCTGTCAAAGAAAGCGGTACTCACATATAACAGTCATTCCATCTGTAATCCATACAGTCAAAAGACTGAAAGTATTCCAGTGAGGGAATTTTTTTATTTAAAAAGGCCAAGTTAGTTTATCTGGCGTTCAATATACTAGATACAGTTAGGCCTGCGTTTCATACATCTGGAATTAGCAAATTAATGTGCTGGGGTTGGGAAAACATATATGTACCCATACTAGAATCTGTCAAAGAAAGCGGTACTCACATATAACAGTCATTCCATCTGTAATCCATACAGTCAAAAGACTGAAAGTATTCCAGTGAGGGAATTTTTTTATTTAAAAAGGCCAAGTTAGTTTATCTGGCGTTCAATATACTAGATACAGTTAGGCCTGCGTTTCATACATCTGGAATTAGCAAATTAATGTGCTGGGGTTGGGAAAACATATATGTACCCATACTAGAATCTGTCAAAGAAAGCGGTACTCACATATAACAGTCATTCCATCTGTAATCCATACAGTCAAAAGACTGAAAGTATTACAGTGAGGGAATTTTTTTATTTAAAAAGGCCAAGTTAGTTTATCTGGCGTTCAATATACTAGATACAGTTAGGCCTGCGTTTCATACATCTGGAATTAGCAAACTAATGTGCTGGGGTTGGGAAAACATATATGTACCCATACTAGAATCTGTCAAAGAAAGCGGTACTCACATATAACAGTCATTCCATCTGTAATCCATACAGTCAAAAGACTGAAAGTATTCCAGTGAGGGAATTTTTTTATTTAAAAAGGCCAAGTTAGTTTATCTGGCGTTCAATATACTAGATACAGTTAGGCCTGCGTTTCATACATCTGGAATTAGCAAATTAATGTGCTGGGGTTGGGAAAACATATATGTACCCATACTAGAATCTGTCAAAGAAAGCGGTACTCACATATAACAGTCATTCCATCTGTAATCCATACAGTCAAAAGACTGAAAGTATTCCAGTGAGGGAATTTTTTTATTTAAAAAAGGCCAAGTTAGTTTATCTGGCGTTCAATATACTAGATACAGTTAGGCCTGCGTTTCATACATCTGGAATTAGCAAATTAATGTGCTGGGGTTGGGAAAACATATATGTACCCATACTAGAATCTGTCAAAGAAAGCGGTACTCACATATAACAGTCATTCCATCTGTAATCCATACAGTCAAAAGACTGAAAGTATTCCAGTGAGGGAATTTTTTTTATTTAAAAAAGGCAAAGTTAGTTTATCTTGCGTTCAATATACTAGATACAGTTAGGCCTGCGTTTCATACATCTGGAATTAGCAAACTAATGTGCTGGGGTTGGGAAAACATATATGTACCCATACTAGAATCTGTCAAAGAAAGCGGTACTCACATATAACAGTCATTCCATCTGTAATCCATACAGTGAAAAGCCATAAAGTATTCCAGTGAGGGAATTTTTTTTATTTAAAAAGGCCAAGTTAGTTTATCTGGCACGGCAGGGGCGTCATTACTGACAAGCGCAGCCGCCTGTCCACAGCCAACGTGGACAAGCTGACCTTCATAAAGATGAACCAGGCATGGATCCCACAGGACCTGTCCCTCCCTTGTGCAGAGTAGTCCTTATTAACTGCCTAAAACATGTCTTGTTGTGCTACGGGCCACTTCTTTATTTGATACAAATTTTATGAAACCCACAGTTGAATGAAACTCTTCTCTGTCTGGGCGCCGGGCCTAACCAGATGAAAGTGGCCGGTTAAACTAACGGGTGACATGAAGCCATAACCTCTGCCATGCTACCTCTGTCTTCTGTCTGGGTGCTGAGGCCTAAGTCAAATAAAGCGGTCTTCTGCTGTGCTGGGGGATATGAAGCTAATCTCTGACCTCTCTCCTCTGTCTGGGTCCAAAGGCCTAAATCACTGAAAGAGGCCTTCTCCTGTGGTGTGTGATATGATGCCAGAATATGTGCTGTGGGGCCTCTCTCCTCTTCCTGGGTGCAGGGGTCAAATAAACTAAATTGTGGCCTACTCCTGTGGTGGTTGATATGATGCCTGATTCTCTGATGTGGAACCTCTCTCCTCTGTTTGGGTGAAGGGGTCAAAGTCTTTCAAAGTCGCCTTCTCCTGTGCTGATTGATATGAAGCTGATGGTTGTGCCATCTGACATGGTTGCCGGGGTCCCATTAAATTGGGGCCTACTCCTGTGGTGGGTGATCTAAATGCCTGATTCTCTGCTTTGAAACCTCTCTCCTCCGTCCGGGTGTAGGGGTCAAAGTCTGTCAAAGTCGCCTTCTCCTGTGCTGATTGATATAAAGCTTATGCTTGTGCCATCTGACATGGTTGCCGGGGTCTGATTCAATGGTGGCCTACTCCTGTGGTGGGTGATCTAAATGCCTGATTCTCTGCTGTGTAACCTCTCTCCTCCGTCTGGGTGTAGGGGTCAAAGTAACTAAATGGTGGCCTACTCCTGTGGTGGGTGATATGATGCCAGAATATGTGCTGTGGGGCCTCTCTCCTCTTCCTGGGTGCAGGGGTCAAAGTAACTCAATGGTGGCTTCTCCTGTGGTGGCTGATATGATGCAAGAATATGTGCTGTGGTGCCTCTCTCCTCTGTCTGGGTCCAAAGGCCTAAATCACTGAAAGAGGCCTTCTCCTGTGGTGTGTGATATGATGCCAGAATATGTGCTGTGGTGCCTCTCTCCTCTTCCTGGGTGCAGGGGTCAAAGTAACTAAATGGTGGCTTCTCCTGTGGTGGTTGATATGATGCCTGATTCTCTGCTGTGAAACCTCTCTCCTCCATCTGGGTGTAGGGGTCAAAGTCTTTCAAAGTCGCCTTCTCCTGTGCTGATTGATATAAAGCTGATGGTTGTGCCATCTGACATGGTTGCCAGGGTCTGATTCAATGGGGGCCTACTCCTGTGGTGGGTGATCTAAATGCCTGATTCTCTGCTGTGAAACCTCTCTCCTCCGTCTGGGTGTAGGGGTCAAAGTCTTTCAAAGTCGCCTTCTCCTGTGCTGATTGATATGAAGCTGATGGTTGTGCCATCTGACATGGTTGCCGGGGTCCCATTAAATTGGGGCCTACTCCTGTGGTGGGTGATCTAAATGCCTGATTCTCTGCTGTGTAACCTCTCTCCTCCGTCTGGGTGTAGGGGTCAAAGTAACTAAATGGTGGCCTACTCCTGTGGTGGGTGATATGATGCCAGAATATGTGCTGTGGGGCCTCTCTCCTCTTCCTGGGTGCAGGGTCAAAGTAACTCAATGGTGGCTTCTCCTGTGGTGGCTGATATGATGCCAGAATATGTGCTGTGGTGCCTCTCTCCTCTTCCTGGGTGCAGGGGTCAAAGTAACTAAATGGTGGCTTCTCCTGTGGTGGTTGATATGATGCCTGATTCTCTGCTGTGAAACCTCTCTCCTCCATCTGGGTGTAGGGGTCAAAGTCTTTCAAAGTCGCCTTCTCCTGTGCTGATTGATATAAAGCTTATGCTTGTGCCATCTGACATGGTTGCCGGGGTCTGATTCAGTGGTGGCCTACTCCTGTGGTGGGTGATCTAAATGCCTGATTCTCTGCTGTGTAACCTCTCTCCTCCGTCTGGGTGTAGGGGTCAAAGTAACTAAATGGTGGCCTACTCCTGTGGTGGGTGATATGATGCCAGAATATGTGCTGTGGGGCCTCTCTCCTCTTCCTGGGTGCAGGGGTCAAAGTAACTCAATGGTGGCTTCTCCTGTGGTGGCTGATATGATGCCAGAATATGTGCTGTGGGGCCTCTCTCCTCTTCCTGGGTGCAGGGGTCAAAGTAACTCAATGGTGGCTTCTCCTGTGGTGGCTGATATGATGCCAGAATATGTGCTGTGGGGCCTCTCTCCTCTTCCTGGGTGCAGGGGTCAAAGTAACTCAATGGTGGCTTCTCCTGTGGTGGCTGATATGATGCCAGAATATGTGCTGTGGGGCCTCTCTCCTCTTCCTGGGTGCAGGGGTCAAAGTAACTAAATGGTGGCTTCTCCTGTGGTGGTTGATATGATGCCTGATTCTCTGCTGTGTAACCTCTCTCCTCCGTCTGGGTGTAGGGGTCAAAGTAACTAAATGGTGGCCTACTCCTGTGGTGGGTGATATGATGCCTGGTTCTCTGCTGTGGGACCTCTCTCCTTTGTCTGGGTGCTGTGGTCAAAATAATAGTAAGTGACCTTCTCCATTGGTGGGTGACTTGAAGCCTGATTCTGTGCTATGGGACCTCACTCCAATTAATATTGTTTAATTTTTATTTATTTTATGTTAACTCATCATTTCCCTATCTACATTTGTTTGCAGGGGATTTAACTACATTTTGCTGCCTTTTGCAGCCCTCTAGCCCTTTCCGGGTGTGTTTTACAGCCTTTTTAGTGCCCAAAAGTTCGGGTCCCCATTGACTTCTATGGGGTTCGGGTTCGGGATGAAGTTCGGGTCGAGTTCGGATCCCGAACCCGAACATTTTTCGAAAGTTCGGCCGAACTCGTCGAACCCGAACATCCAGGTGTTCGCTCAACTCTAGTTATGTGCAGTTTTAACCTACGTGGGACATGGTAGCCACATATTACAGATTTTTGTACCTTTTGTTCCCAGAAAACTAGCAGAATGAGAGGGGTATGTGATGGCTAGGGCTTACCTGCCGCAGAAGAATAGGGGGAAAAAAAGGAAGTATGGATAGAGTGCCCAGATAGGTGCTGTGGTCAAGTAGGCCTGTAAGTGTGTCCCTATATAATGTTGAGCTTACCTTGTCAGGCTGACATGTGAGGGAGGGCGGGGTGTCCTCAAGGTTCGCTGGGCGCTGTGGTACTACAGAGTGTTGTGGCTCTGTTAAGCGTACCACTAAGTGGATGGTTGTCTTTTGTGATGAACGCCATGTTGCTGGTGCTTGCTGTGCTCACATTTAAGAGGGCGGACATGTGGAGGCTGGTGGCCGCGTCTGAGCAAGGGGTAGGACTTCCGGGTGCCTTGCTGTCAGTCCATCTCTGCACTATATTCTTTAACTAAAAAGGCGCAGTGTAAGTGTGGGCATGGCGCATGCGCATAAGGCTGTAGAGCGCTGTAGTGTGTGGAATACGGGACGCTTGTAGTAACTGACTGTGGCAGGCGCTATTTACGGGAAACTTGTACATAATAAATGTATAGGATGTAGATAGAGTTTAGTATAAAGTATAGAAGTCTGGCCATGATTTGAACATTAAAAGGAGGACAGATGAATATAGGGGATACATTACCACCTGCCTGATGAAGTAAGGGCCAATGTTTGCGTAAGATGTGTTGGACTTTATGGGAAAATGGATGAAATGTATGTATAAAGGGAATCCTCTGGCCTTGTTGTAGTCTGCCCTTTTGTTTGGGGTTCAGGCTCTCCCTGATGATGTAGTCTGGATATCCCCTGTTTGTAAAACATAAGGACATCTGCTTAAGTCTCAATTGTCTTGTTTCAGTGTTATCGACAATTCTAGAGACTCTGGAACTGGGATCGTGGGAGGGATTTCTTCATGCTGCTAGGGTGGAAACTAAAGAAGTGCAATAGGCTATTTCTGTCAGTTGGTTTAGTATACAGGTCAGTAAGTAGGTTGCCAGATGTATCTTTGTAGACTATGGTATCCGGGAAGTTTATAGATGTGTCACTATGATGAAAGGTAAATTCTAATTCTTGATTGGCAACAAATTGGATGGAATATAGATCTGCAAGTATATGTATGTACAACTGATAACCTATAAAGGTGAATTGATGCGCATTCGAACCACACTGTGAACATTAATGTGGATACATTTAATCCTTAGAGAGACTACAGGAATATAGGCTGTAATCTTCACGGATACATTAGATATACAAGATATCAGTATAGATCTTGTGTCCACAACCTTGTGGCTCTGCTATAACTGTAAGGTGATTTTATTATTTTATTTTTATTGAATGTCCTGGTTATTTTTAATATATTTTTTATTGTGTTACACCTACCCAATAAATTCCTTTTATGTACTAGAGGAGTGATCCATTGATTGAAACACATTTAGAGTGCCGGTTCAATTTTTTCTGAATAGTTTTACAAATTCTAATTCTGGCCAAACGGAATTGATGGTGGTTGTGAAGTTGTGTAGTGATTCTAAGGTGCCGTTCCAGATACAGAAGACATCGTCTATGCAGCGTTTCCAGATGAGGGCATGTGATTGGAAATTAGTATCGGTATAGATGTAGCCTTCCTCAAACGTTGCCATGTTAGCGTATGGGGGAGCCATGTGCGCCCCCATCACGGTCCCTTGTCTCTGGATGTAATATGTGTCCTGAAACAGAAATAAGTTTTCTGTCAGGACTAAATAGAGGAGATCTAAGCATAGTGAGGTGATCTGAGGATTTGTACCTGTGGCCTGGAGCAGTCTGGAAACAGCCATGATGCCTTTATGGTGTGTAATGGAAGTGTAGAGGCTCACTACGTCCAGTGTTACAAGGATGGAGTTGGGTTGTATTTGTCCTATGTTGCTTAGAAGTTGTAGGAAGGCAGAGGTGTCCAACAGAAAGGATCTAGTGGTTTTTACTTTAGGGGTGAGGATATTCTCTAAAAATATAGACAGTGGAGATAATTTAGAATCAGTGGATGAGGCTATTGGGCGTCCTGGAGGTTTTTCTAGGTGTTTATGTACGTTAGGTAGGGTGTACAGGACTGGGGTGATAGGGTATATTTTAGTAAGAAATGTAACTGTATCCTGGTCAATTGTGCCTTTAAGTAAGTGGGTCTGGAGGATTTGCTTAATTTTATCTCTGATCATCGGGGTTGGGTCCCTAGGGAGGTGCTCGTATACGTTTGTGTTGCTCAATTGATTATTAATTTCATCCAGGTAATCTTTTCTGTCCATAACGACCAATGCCTCACCCTTGTCGGCAGGGTTGATCGTTATATCCTTGCTCTTTCTCAGGGTCAGGAGTGCTTGATGTTCCTCGGATGTAAGATTCGATTGATATCTAAATTTGCCCATCTCTATGTTTCTTCTGAGTACCTCCATATCCCTTTTGATAAGGGAGATGTAGGTCTCAACCGGGTGAGAGTTTTTTGGGGGACTGAATGAGCTTTTGGGTTTTAGACCCAGCTCTTTGGTGGAGATAAGTGCCTTCCTTGTCCTCATTCACATTTGTGGTGTGTAATGGGGTTGTCCTGTCTTCCTTATTAAAGAATACTTTCAGGCGTAGGTTCCTGAAAAGCCTTAAAACTATGCAATATTTGTATATTGATCAGCTTGCCTGTTAAGTGATGAACATCCATGCATATTTGTTTTACACAAATGACTCCAGGGGACCTCTACTACAATATGGGTATGGCACGTACACCATATACCATTTACATTGCCCAAGTAGCATTCCTCTGACGTCTTGGGGCTCACAAATCCATCTCTGCACTATATTCTTTAACTAAAAACATCATGCCCCTGGTACTACCATAATGTCCTGTCTTTTATTTCAATATGGAAGTGGAACCCAGGAACCACTACATGACGAACACGCCATGCGTTTGAGGAACTGCTGCAACTTGTCTCTACAGTGATAAACTACAATATGTTATATGTTATATACCCTACATGTTATGTACTTACCCACTTCTTGAGATGCCTCCTCCCTATGATATTTATGTAGACTACTTCTATACAATGAGATTTATATGTAATATAGTTATATGTATAATTTACTAAGAGGTCATAAACACTTATTTAAGCACAGTCTTATAAATAAGATAAGAAATGAGCTATAATTAGTGTTTATAATGTCAGAGAGCGGAATTAAGGAGCTGGTCAGATTATCTGGCTGACAGAAAAGAGACATAATTCAGATCCCTCTATTAGAGTACCCTAGCCCTAAAATGCTTTTTAGCTCAAAATGAGTACAATGCAATAATTAAAAAAAATTGGCCCCAAAGGTATACATAGCCTTTAACTTTTTCAGCATTTTGTACTATATTTCCTTTTCAGGGGGTTGACTAAATGGGCTAGTCTTTGTACCCCACATGGATCAATGAGATTTGATGTCCATAATTTTAATAATAGTTACCTATTCACCCATAGTCATTCCTTGGATCACATTTTTAGGTACTTACCACTGTATATTCAAGCAGCCAGCGAGACCTGCCATTTTGGAGATGCTATCCAGCATTTGGCCTTGTCAATATGATTATCCATTTTTCCTGCTTCCAGCACATTAGCACATTAACTAGCTGCCTAATATATTCCACCCCTTGAGAGGTTCCA
The DNA here is from genome assembly GCA_033119425.1 of Bufotes viridis. Classification (NCBI taxonomy): domain Eukaryota; kingdom Metazoa; phylum Chordata; class Amphibia; order Anura; family Bufonidae; genus Bufotes; species Bufotes viridis. Next base: position 267,412,786 of record CM065590.1, on the reverse strand, counting down.
TTGCCACAAATTAATCATTGACCATGTTATAGCTGACCAGTGAATATACACACCACATAGACAAACACACAAAATACATATTTTTTTGATTGCTTGAAAATTTTAGATTAAAAAGATAAAAATATATTTTCAAGATATAGGCTTTATCTGCAGAAAAATGACCTTCTTAATGATATATTGACTTCTCAAAAGACAAACCAATTCCTTCATATCGACAGACAGTATAAATTGCACACATGTTCCCCTTGTTCTACTATTATCTTTAAAAAATATGCTACAGATATAGAGTGTATACTGTCCGTAAGGATAAAATGGGTTTCTAAGCTAAAACTCATTTCATTATTCTAGACAAGACTCGTTATTGATCCTACTCTATTTATTTGTAATTTGCTGCCGGTGATTGAGTCGGCCTCTAAATCTCAGGACAGCTTACACGCTGTTAGGAGGCAGCATTGCCATACAAAGCACAAGCTGGTAATGTTTCCATTGAAGCTTTAATATAGTCTGCTCTCTGGAAAATTAAAGTGTGAGAAAGAAATATATATACACAAAACAACTGAAAGGTGGCATGAAGCAGGATGTGTTCAACCCAAGATGCAGTTGTGCATTCATATATATATATATAGAGGGGAGCAGATATTGGCCCATGGTATTGCCCATACAGCACAGGTAAGTGAGTGTTAGGTCCTGAGCAACTTGAGAAACCTTGGCGTGGTGCTCGGGCTTAGACATGTCCTCCACAGCAGGATATGTTGACCAGTCTCTCAATTTTAACATCAGATTGAGGGATTAGTAAGACCGCAGTGTGCACCTGTCTTGTCATTTGTTATTGCTATATTGTGAGAAAGAAATGTCACATGCATGTGATGGAAAGATTTTTGTCCAGTGCTTACATAGAATCTCAATCAATAACTTTAAAATTTGTTTGATCTAAGGCAGGTGATCTACAGAATGACATTTTGTAAGAAATGTGTAATTGAAATATTGGCATAAAATTACGAAAAAAAAAAAAGTTATTCATGTTTGTAACTAGTAAAATTACAGAAAAACACTTTTAATACAGTAAAAAAAAAAACCCTTCTAGCTGTTGCCAAAAAGTCAACATTTCGGGCTGGAAAAACATATTTTTATCTAATCTAGGGTCCTAGCAAGTGTGGTTTGTAACAGCAGCTTTATATTTAGCATTGGCATAATTTGTTATCAATCTTTGCAGATGGTTTCTATCCTAATGCACTATAAATATTGAGATTTCACATTTATCTCAGAGATATTGGCCTATACCCCTTAATTCCTCTCATTTTTCAGTTGTAATGATACTTGTCAGAAATGGCAATCAATTGTGATGTGGCAGCAATTTGAGATGTAGGAACACATTAAGAGGAATACACTTATTAAATGGCTTATTTATAGCATATTTTATAGTGGCAGTTTTAAGTGTATAAATATATCACTGTTTAAAAGGAATTATACCATGAAAATATATATCCTGTATATAAGATATAAATGCAACACACACCAATCTAAATGGTGCACGCTTCTTAGAGTCTAATCTAAAACGCCCCATATGGTATATTCAAAAATGAAGCCATTACTTTACACTTGCACTGAAAAATTAGGGTCATTTTATTCATCCAAGAGACATTTCAATAAATTGATAAATGCTCCGTAAGGAGCTAAAATATCTCCTAGGTAGAAAAAATAATGATCTTACAAATGTTTTATTAGTTATTGAACATTTATAACTTGTCTATATGTATATATAAAAGCATGTTTAAAGCACAAATGTCTGGATGCATTACAAATTCAGTTTATTTCAGAAATAGAAACACCCAGTATATACAGTAAAGCTTCCAGATATAAAATGACCCTTTATCAAGTCACTGAGTGAACAATAACATATAATGCTGCATACTTTTATACTGTAATAACAGGATATGGCCCTAAAAGTCAAAAGATATTTTCCTGTATTAGTTGCCTTGGACACTACAAGCTATTCATTGTTTATAATAAGATATGCAGAAAAAATGCAAAAAATGCACAATTTATATTTTTCAAACACATGAAACATTATAATAAATAGAGATATTGGGATCATTTACTATGACTCTTTAGACCAGAGACTAGCATAAAAAAAAAAAAAAACTTAAAATGACTAACTTTTGAAATGGCATTGTTCCTAAATTTTGGAATTTCTATGCTGCCCTCACAACTTTCCAAAAAGGATTTAGGGACAGGATGGGGCTTATTTATCATCATTTACACAATTTCTCTGGTTTAATCTAGAGCAGCCTTCAATCTAGGTGCACTGACTGCTGGAGGATGTTTTTTGTGTTAAGGCGTGTGCCTTGTGATACGATAAATTAAGCCATCCTCCTGCAGTGCGGTAGGGTGGGTGGGAAGGGGGTATCAAGTACAAATGCCATTCTTGATAAATTACCTTCATTGCTTCATTTTTCCTAAACTTACTATTACTCAATATAAGCTTATATCTTATTGAGATCCCAGTTGGGGTCTCATGTCAGAATAATTTCTAAAAAAAACTGGATATTTATGTTGTATGCTTCTTACTGGTGAATCATGGTATGCTAGAAGATTATGCTTGGTTTTTCAATGGATATTTCACTACACAGGCCAAACATATGTGCTACAGTGCAGTCTATTTTGTTGCCTCTTATTACAATGCTACATTTTGCACATGGCATTCATGGCAAACGTTACTCATTTTGATTTTCCTAAAAAAAGATGGATTACATTCAAACCCAACATACTCAGCTTTAATTGATGGCTCCAATTTTTATTATGTAGGTAAATGTTTTTTGGTGTAGATTTTTTCACCTACTATGGGTGAAAAACTGGAGAGCTATAGGAATTCATTTCGGTCAGTGGGTTTTGTATAAATCTCAATAATGTAACTATTTCTCCAGTCTATGAACTAGTTAATCAAAGTATTGCATTTTATCGACAGTGAATATGTCAGCTTTATCTGAGTAGGTCAGATACCATACCGTCATATTGGAATGCACAATTTATCCTCAAACCAGTTCATGTATGTGTTTGTTTATGCTGAGGCAATATTTTTCCCATGTCTACATGTTAAAAGGAAAATTTTGTTGGAATAAACAGTAGTTGAGATGTAACATCTAAAAAAAAAAAAAATCTACTTAAAGCATACTTAAACTTTCAACACACTTTGCATTAATCAATAGTACAGTGTGTGTACATAAGGAAAAACACTATTTCCGGTCATTATAACACTTGTATCTGACATTATTAGCAGCTTTCCCCTTTGCATGGTGAATGTCTAGTTTTAAGTTCTTCTAGATCTGGTGGGTGGAGGAGACTAGCTGCCATTCGCTGCACACAAAAGCAGAGGAAAATCTGTTTCCTAACCTTCTTTTATGCTCTCAGAAGCATCCACGGGATCATGGAGGAGATTACAGAGAAGTACTGACCTGTCTGGTTGTGAATAAAGCATTTGGGACGTTCATAGTCCATGTTGCTACCCCAGTACACTTGTCTGTGTGTGTCTCATTCATCTCCTGCTCACTCCTCCCCCCCCCCCCTCCATAGGCTTGAATTGACATGTGTAATTTGAACCTCCTGTGGAGCTGCTACTATACAGGATGAGATTAAGGCATTATTCAAATTGAAAAGCAATTAGCAAAAATGTCAGATGTAAACAACTGAAGTAAACTAGACAGTTCTCACTGATAAGAAATATTACAATATTTCTCGTGGTCACTTATACTGTTGATTTATGCAAAGTTGTATGAAAAGTTAGTGACTAGTGATGAGTGAGCATGCTCGGCTGAGTATTTGTTCGGCTCGAGCATTGCTATGCTCGGCGCTCCGCCAAACTAGGCCGAGCACCACGTGTGTTCGTCGCATTGCTGGAGTCTCCTCCCCGCACGTTTGGCGCCTCTTAGGCAGCCAATCAAGGTCAAGGTAAGTAATTCCCTTCAGTGTAAGGCCATAGCCATGTTAGCTGTAAGCCCTACACTGATTGGCTGGCCGGTACACGTGATAAAAGTTGATATAGGAGCTGAGGTCCGGCGCTCGGATCATTCAGCGTCAGGGAGAGCAGACAGAAGGCAGGGACAGATAGCGTTTTGTAAACTTACTGATTTTCCTTCAAAAACCTTATCAAAAGACCAAACAGTCATTTTAACTGGTAGGCTCCTGGGTCCGGTGGAACGCAAGTGGAACGCACTGCTGGACTCAGGAGAGGTGAGTCACCAGCCTGCCAGCCAATGATCAGCGCTGGCAGGCTGGTGATTTTTAAAATCACCTATAGAAATGAACAACATAAGTTATATTTATAAATATGTACATGTTATAAGGGATCTGTGCCATGTGCTGGGTCCTTTTCATCGGTTGGACCCAGCACAGAGCACAGATCCCAGGTAAGTGCACCAAACACTACACATCAGGCCCTGATCACCCCCCATCACCCTAATTAACCCCTTGATCACCTGTCAATACATAGTGAAAGGGCAAAAAGTGATCATTGTCACTTTTGTGAACTGTCACTTTTTTTTTCCCACTACAATTGACTGTTAGGCTTAGTTTAGTTTAGGCCCCTTTGTTAGGTAGTTAGCGTTAGCGCCCAGCTCACTTCCCTGCAGTCACTGATTCGCTGATTAGCGTAGCGCTAATCAGCGTTTGTACTTTTATAGTATCTGTAAGTGATCAGAACTGATCATGGTCAGATCTATAATAGTATTACTGTCACTTTAGTTCGCCCTCCAACCCAAACGCAGTGTTTGCCCGATCAGGCCTGATCGGTCGCCCACACCTGCGTTCACCCACGCCCGCCCCACCGCAGTGACAAAAATTTTTTTTTTTGTATCACTGCACAATCACTTCACAAGCGCTGTGGCGATAAAAAAATCAGTTTTGATCTTTTTTATCAATCACAGCGGCTTCTGTACTTCGCTACACTCCCATTTGTAAGACAGGCTTGCTTTTTTTCTTGGGTAGTCTCAGGGAATACCCCCTAAATTTAGTCGCCCAAATGTCAAATAAGGGGTATTCCTCTGAAGAGGCCTACAGGATTCTGACCCAGTCGGATGAGGAATGGGAACCCTTATCTGACGAATCTAGCGGGTCAGAATACGAACCTGTAGAGAGCAGTGGCAGTCTGACCCAAAGTTCGGACGAGGAGGTTGAGGTCCCTGATACCACCAGGCGTACCCGGCCCCGTGTCGCTAGACCGCAGGTAGCGCAGGATCAGTTTCAAGGGCAGCAGAGTGGGGCTGGCGCTGCCGGATTACGTGGTGAGGCATACACCAGCATCGCAGCCCGTCCTGGACCTTCTACCAGCACTGCTGTACAACATGGTGAAGTGGCGAGCACCAGAAGGGCAGTTGATGCTGGTACGGTGTCACGTGCAGTAATTCCCCCGTCGCAGCCACCGCGCAGACAGGCCCGTAGAGCCCCTGAGGTGCTGGCAAATCCTGATTGGCAGCCCCCAACTTCAGTCGCACCAGTAGTTCCCCCTTTCACCGCCCAGTCAGGAGTTTGTGTGGAGACAGCTCAGATCGGATCAGCGCTGGGATTTTTTGAGCTGTTCTTCACTGCTCAGCTCTATGACATAGTCGTGGCAGAAACAAATCGGTATGCCACTCAATTTATAAACACCAACCCGGGAAACTTCTATGCCCAGCCTTTCCGGTGGAAACCAGTCCAAGTTTCCGAATTTAGAACTTTTCTGGGCCTTCTCCTCAACATGGGCATTACAAAAAAGAATGAATTGCGGTCATATTGGTCCACGAACCCAATTCATCACATGCCCAAGTACTCTGCTGCCATGTCCAGGACACGTTTTGAGACCATCCTGCGTTTCCTGCACTTTAGCGACAACACCACCTCCCGTCCCAGAGGCCACCCAGCTTTTGACCGGCTCCACAAAATTCGGCCCCTCATAGACCATTTCAACCAGAAATTTGCATATTTGTATACCCCCGCACAAAACATCTGCGTAGACGAGTCCCTAATACATTATGGGTATGGGGTCAAATTGTATAAGCTCTGTGAAAGGGCCACAGGCTATATGCACAAATTTCGGATCTATGAGGGAAAGGATCAGACCCTGGAGCCGGTCGGTTGCCCTGACTACCTGGGGAGCAGTGGGAAGATAGTCTGGGACTTGGTGTCACCCTTATTCGGCAATGGGTACCATCTTTATGTGGACAACTTTTACACAAGTGTGGCCCTCTTCAAGCATTTGTTCCTAGAACAGATTGGCTGCTGTGGCACCGCGCGACCTAGTCGCCGGGGCTTCCCCCAACGGCTCCTTACCACACGACTTGCAAGGGGGCAGAGGGCTGCATTGTGTAACGAAGAACTGCTCGCGGTGAAATGGAGAGACAAGCGTGACATTTACATGCTCTCCTCCATTCACGCAGACACGACAATACAAATTGAACGGGCAACCAGTGTCGTTGAAAAGCCCCTCTCAGTCCACGACTATAACCTCCACATGGGAGTGGTGGACTTCAATGACCAGATGTTGGCCCCGTATTTGATTTCCCGACGCACCAGACACTGGTATAAAAAGGTGTCTGTATATTTATTTCAATTGGCTGCCTATAATAGTTACGTTCTCTACAGTAAGGCTGGTAGAACAGGATCCTTCCTCAAATTTCAGGAAGAGATCATTTCGGAACTCCTGTATCCAGGAGGTTCCGTGGCCCCATCCACCAGTGTAGTGAGCCGTCTACACGAGCAACACTTCCCCAGTGTCGTTACCGGTACCTCAACCCAACCGCCACCCCGAAAAAGATGTCGTGTCTGTAGCAGGAGTGGAATAAGGCGTGACACCCGTTATTTCTGTCCTGACTGTCCTGACCACCCTGCCCTATGCCTAGGGGAGTGTTTCCAAAAGTACCACACTCAGGTACACTTAGGGACCTAGGGACAGCACATCACAGGTAGTTTTTACAATCAGGCTCAAGGGTCTCTCAGGATACTAGGTTTTGAGAGACCCTAACACATAGGGGACGGTGCTGCTGTGCTACTGCAGAAGTGTGAAACGGTAGAAACCTCTCCTTTCACTTGGGATAACGTGTATAGTGTACTTCTCACCATCTCTGTGTGATTTACACTTTACACATTGTCCCATGGGAAAGGAGAGGTTTCTGCTAGGAAAATAAAGAGTGATATGGTTAAAAAAACAAAAAAAAATTAAACAGGTAGCAAGAAAAATAAATCTTGAGTTAGTTCAGGTTTTAAAAGTTCCGTTTTTTTTTTCATGTTCAGGTTTTATTAATGTTTTATAAAGTTTGTAACATTCAAGTTATGTGCCTGCTGCCTGTTTTTTCTTCTTTTTTTTTCCCCCCTAACCACCCTTTATTTTCCAGGTAGATCAACGGACCAACCGATGAAAACGCCGCAGCACTGATGTGAATTCTGAGAGAAGCATTGCGCTGCTGTCAGAAGACACGTGAAGTCGGTGTATGCGGCGCTGCAAGACGAGATTTCTCCTCTGCAGGACAGGTACGTTTGCCCAGGCATATGAGCTGAGGAGAGGTGTTGGAGTTCATATGCTTTGGCAAACACTTTGTATCAAAAAATCTGGCAAAGATGTCTTCCTCCACAACGATCGATTGATCGATGTGAATGGAGAAATCACGTTTGCCAGGACATAGGAGCTGAAGTGGGTATGGATGTTTGGGCGGAGCACCTATGTCCTGGCAATCGCCAGGCCCCTCTATTTTTTCTTGCATATTTTTTCATCCACATCGATCGATGCGAATGAGGAAATCTGTGCCGTTCATTTTTTCTTTCAGCCCAGAGGCTGAACGGAAAAAAAATCTCATTACCTGTATGCTCAATATAAGGAGAATAGCAGAAACTCCTAATGCTGGCCATACATGTAATGATTGCGGAGATCCTCAAATGCCATGGCAGTACAAACCCATAACATGTGACCCCATTTTGGAAAGAAGACACCCCAAGGTATTCGCTGAGGGGCATATTGAGTCCATGAAAGATTGAATTTTTTGTCACAAGTTAGCAGAAAGGGAGACTTTGAGAAAAAACAAAAAAATTCAAATTCCGCTAACTTGTGCCAAAAAAAAACCTTGTATGAACTCACCATGCCCCTCACAGAATACCTTGGGGTGTCTTCTTTCTAAAATGGGGTCACATTTGGGTATTTTTACTGCCCTGGCATTTTAGGGGCCCTAAAGCGTGAGAAGAAAAATGCGTAAAAATGCCATCCTAAAAGGTACTCATTGGAATTGGGGCCCGTTTGTGCATCTTGGCTGCAAAAAAGTGTCACACATGTGGTATCGCCGTACTCAGGAGAAGTAGGGCAATGTGTTTTGGCGTGTATTTTTACATATACCCATGCTGGGTGAGAGAAATATCTCTGTAAATTGACAACTTTGTATAAAAAAATGGAAAAAGTTGTCATTTACAGAGATATTTTTCACACCCAGTATGGGTATATGTAAAAATACACCCCAAAACACATTGCCCTACTTCTGCCGAGTACGGCGATACCACATGTGTGGCACTTTTTTGCAGCCAAGATGCGCAAAGGGGCCCTAAATCCAATGAGTACCTTTAGGATTTCACAGGACGTTTCTACTCATTTGGATTCCAAACCGCTTCTCACGCTTTAGGGGCCCCTAAAATGCCAGGGCAGTAAAAATACCCCACAAGTGACCCCATTTTAGAAAGTAGACACCCCAAGGTGTTCCGTGAGGGGTATAGTGAGTTCATGTAAAATTTTATTTTTTGTCACAAGTTAGTGGAATATGAGACTTTGTAAGAAAAAATAAAAAATAAAATAAAAAATCCATTTCCGCTAACTTGTTGTGACAAAAAATAAAAACTTCCATGAATTCACTATGCCCATCAGAGAATACCTTTGGGTGTCTACTTTCCGGAATGGGGTCACTTGTGGGGTATTTTTACTGTCCCGGCATTTTAGGGGCCCCTAAAGCGTGAGAAGGAGTTTGGAATCCAAATGCGTAAAATTGCCCTGTGAAATCCTAAAGGTACTCATTGGTTTTAGGGCCCCTTTGCGCATCTTGGCTGCAAAAAAGTGTCACACATGTGATATTGCCGTACTCAGGAGAAGTAGGGCAATGACTTTTGGGGTGTATTTTTATATATACCCATACTTTGTGTGAGAAATACCGCTGTAAACGACAACTTTTTATAAATTTTTATACAAAGTTGTCAATTTACAGTGATATTTCGCTCACCCAACATGGGTATATGTAAAAATTCACCCCAAAAAACATTGCCCTACTTCTCCTGAGTATTGCGATACCAAATGAGTGACACTTTTTTGCAGCCAAGATGCGCAAAGGGGCCCTAATTCCAATGAATACCTTTTAGGAGGGCATTTTTATGCATTTTTCCTCTCACGCTTTAGGGCCCCTAAAATGCCAGGGCAGTAAAAATACCCCACAAGTGACCCCATTTCGGAAAGTAGACACCCTAAGGTATTCGCTGATGGGCATAGTGAGTTCATGGAAGTTTTATTTTTTGTCCCAAGTTTGCGGAAAATGAAATTTTTTGAAAAAAAAAAAACATTTCTATAACTTGTGACAAAAAATAAAAACTTCCATAAACTTACTATGCCCCTCAGTGAATACCTTGGGGTGTCTACTTTCCGAAATGGGGTCATTTATGGGGTGTTTTTACTGTCTGAGCTATAACTTTTACCCAAACCAATAAATATACACTTATTGCATTTTTTTTTATCAAAGACATGTAGAACAATACATTTAGAGAAAAATTTGTAGAGAAATGTAGTTGATTTGACAAATTTTCAAACAGAAAGTGAAAAATGTCATTTTTTTTGCAAAAATTTCGTCAAAAAAAGCAAAATATCAAAAAAAGTAAAAATGTCAGCAAGAATGAAATACCACCAAATGAAAGCTCTATTAGTGAGAAGAAAAGGAGGTAAAATTCATTTGGGTGGTAAGTTGTATGGCCGAGCAATAAACGGTGAAAGTAGCGTAGTGCAGAATTGTAAAAAGTGGCCTGGTCATTAAGGGTGTTTAAGCTAGGGGGGCTGAAGTGGTTAAGGACTACAGTGTGTGTTTGAGAGCAGTGTAGCACCTTTTTTTTAAAGAAGGGGTTTAATTCAGCGCTATCAGGGATAGGCGTCTTCAGGAAGGGACAGATAGTGCAGGGCTTGAAAATCTCAGCACCCAAACTTCTAAAAGACAGAAAGATTTTAGATTAGTGACATCCATAGTACGCCATCAGAAAGCACTGTGTGGAGCAGACATTATAAAAAGGGGCTTATTCACTGCAGTGTGCCTTCTAGTGAGATATACACTGCACCATCATAAAGCAGTGTGTTGGGCAGACATTATAAAAGGGGTTTATTCACTACAGTGTGCCTGCTAGTGAGATATACACTGCACCATAAGAAATCAGTGTGTTAGGCAGACATTATAAAAAGGGGCTTATTCACTACAGTGTGCCTGCTACTGAGATATACACTGCACCGTCATAAAGCAGTGTGTTGGGCAGACATTATACAAAGGGGGTTATTCTCTACAGTGTGCCTGCTAGTGAGATATACATTGCACCATCAGAGAAATTATTTGTTTCTGGGGAAATTACACTCCAACAATTTATCAATATTGATTCGGGGAGAAAAACAACAACAAATCTCCAGCTTTAAATACCCCTTTCGGTCAATCCACAAATGTTATATTAATTACTCCAGCAGAGAGAGATTTATATTTTGGCCATAGTTAACTAGTTTTGGGCACATATGTGTGTGCGTTTAGGCTGCAACCGCATATACAGTATTCCAGCACAGAATACATTTTATTTGGGACAAATTTGTATCCAATACTGAACTATATCTGAATACAGTGTGTATATTACAAATTCCATTATCTTGGGCCTAGTTTCCTGGCCAAAAGCAGTTGTATTTTGCTTCCAATACTGAACTACATCTTAATACAGTGTGTATATTACAAATTCTATTTTCTTGGGTGTAGTTTACTGGCCGACATCTGTTGTCTTTTCTTCCAATACTGAACAACATCTGAATACAGTGTGTATATTAAAAATTCCTTTATCTTGGGCCTAGTTTACTGGCCGAAATCTGTGATATTTTGCTTCCAATACTGAACTACATCTGAATACAGTGTGTATATTACAAATTCCATTATCTTGGGCCTAGTATACTGGCCGACATCTATTGTATTTTGCTTCCAATATTGAACTACATCTGAATACAGTGTGTATATTACAAATTCCTTTATCTTGGGCCTAGTTTACTGGCCGAAATCTGTTGTATTTTGCTTCCAATACTGAGCTACATCTGAATACAGTGTGTATATTACAAATTCCATTCATCTGGGCCTTGTAAAGTGTCCACAACCTGTGGGTTTTTGTATCCCAAACTGAACTGTATCTAAAAAATACAGTGTCTATTAAAACTTCCATTCATCTGGGCCTTATAAAGTGTCCACAACCTGTGGGTTTTTGTATCCAATACTGTCCTGCATCAGAAAACTATGTCTTTAGCGGACAGTAAAACCATCTGCGCCACATCTACAGACAAAACCATTATTATGAAGAAGGGGCGCACAAATGGAAGGCAAACTGGGCGTGATGCTGATGGTTCACGCAGAGGCTTTGGCCCTGGGCTCAATGAAACAGAGTTAAAATAATGTAGCAGAGGGCCTCCAGGTGCGCTTACCCTTTAAAACAGTGAAAGCGATGTCGACCCTTTTAGAGACTGATTGCCCAAACTGCAACCACAAACACACTTATTTATTGCAAAGTGCCCACACAATCATTTACCCTGAATACTACAGTCCAATATAGTATATCTTCCATGTTCCTTATTATTTAGCTATAGTAGCCTGCCTACAGTCAATTTTCTGCCTGTGTCATTCATGGTGTACCTGACGCTGATGATTGGCAGGAAAAGTGTAAGGCATATTGGTGCACCACAGAATTTTTCAAGGGTAAGGGTGCCCACAGAGAGGGCTCTGAGTTTCCCCTCTGGCACCTGTGCAAAAGTTTTGCTAACCCTATAAAACACTATTTTTCCAGGGCAGCCTAAAAAGCATGATCATATGATGGAGGAGGACGAGGAAAAGAAGATTGAACCATATAACCTTTTTAGTGGTGGCAGAGGTGCATGTGAATACCGTGTATTCAGTACATTGCAAACAACACATTTAAAATGCCTTTATGTTTAGCCGCTTTTATCTGGTGGAGTAGAGAAGTCAGGGGCAATCCAGGCCCAGTCATTTTTATTATAGTCAACCTGTCAGCATTTTTAGTTGACAGGCACATGCGCTTATCTGTTATTATGGCCCCAGCAGCACTAAATACCCGCTATGCCAAAACGCTGGCGGCAGGGCAGGCCAGCACCTCTGAGGCGTAAAGAATACAAACTGAGGGTGGTCTGGATATCACCCTGTGTACTGTGTTTGCCTTTTTGTTGTTTAGGTTTGAGTTACAGTTTATGACTAGTCTGTAAGATATGTTATTATTGTTATTTATTTTGTTATTTAGGAGATAGTTAATAGGCCATGCCACTGTTGTATGTTATGTTTGTATTTTATAGTAATGTGTAAGTTTTGGATGAGGGTTTTAGTAAATACAGTATACAGTCCAGCCCCTCAAAGGCATAGAGTGCAAGTTTGTGCCACGTGTCCAGCTTGGACACCCAATAGTTGTAAGACACAGAGGGATCATTTAGGACGCTGACACGGTCTGCTGTGTATTCCTTCACCATCTTCCCAAGTGTTTCCCTCCTTGTGACACTAGGCAGTGCATCAGGGTGAGGGTGCTGGCGGGGTGTCATGAAACTGTCGCAGGCCTTGTAGAGTGTTTTACTGCCTCTGTTGGAAATGCGCCAACATTGTCAGCTGTAGTTATTTCTACAATGACATTCTGTTATATTATAATATTTTTTTGTTTGTACTATAGTTGGTATTATTATTGGTATTATGGTTTATGGGTGTAAAATATGTTATGGTTATTTGGTTATACACAAAACAACTGAAAGGTGGCAGGACATGTTGACTAATCTCTCAATTTTAGCATCAGTTTGAGGGCTTAAAAAGACCACAGTGTGCACCTGTTTTGTCATTTGTTATTGCTATATGGTTATTTGGTTATTTATAAGTTCTTAAAAAGTTCATGCCATTGGTTTAACTCCACTCTTGTTTGTTAGGTTTTTAGTTATAATGATGTATAAGTTCGGGATGTTTGTTGTGCGTAGTACAAATATGCTGTATGATTGCCATGTGTGTGAGCTTGCCGAGCTACAAAGATGCCAACAAGTTATGGCCATTATCAGACACAGTCAACCTGGTCCCTTATACCCTGCCACATCTCTGCGGCGGTGTGCTTTTTGTCACCCAAGCAAATGAATTTCAGCAAGGCCTGTTGCCGCTTCTCCATGAGAATTCAGAGTTTGCAGTGGAGGAGGAGGTGGAGGAGAAGAAGGGGGGGTTGCAGCCACAAATGTAGGTAGTGGCAGAAATCCTGATAGAGGTAGTGCCTGCAATCCTTGGCGTCGGTGGAACCTGTGCCATCCCAGGGTCCGACTAGCTAACGGCCTACACAAGGTTCACAAAGTGTGCCGCAAGGAAATGTAGCATCCCTGGCCAAAAGCACTTGTCTGTGTGTCCGTCATTAAGTGGACCTTCCCAATAACTGCGTTGGTCAGGGCACGGGTGATGTTTAGAGATGTCCCGAACTATTCGCCGGTGAACAGTTTCCGGCGAATATCGCATGTTCGTGTTCACCGCGGCGGGCGAACATATGCGATGTTCGATTCGCCCCCTATACTTTATCATTGAGCAAACTTTGACCCTGTACCTCACAGTCAGCAGACACATTCCAGCCAATCAGCATACCCTCCCTCCCAGGCCCTCCCACCTCCTATCAAAAAGCAAGGACAGCATCTATCTTAGATTTATTCTGAGGCTGCAGTGTTAGTTAGAGCAGGGAGAATGCTGCTGCTGCTGAATTAATAGGAAAAGCGTTAGCTAGGCCAGTGTTCTGTGTCCACTCCAGTCCTCAAAGACTGATCGGCCTCTTTCACACGAGCGTGTCCGGATTAGGCCCCATTCACACGTCCGTAGTGTGTTGCAGATCCGCAAATTGCGTATCCGCAACGCACCATGCCGGCACTCCCCATAGAGATGCCTATTCTTGTCCGCAGGCTGCGGACAAGAAAAGGACATGCTCTGTCTTTTGCGGAGCCGCGGCCAGATGTTTCGGGGCCGAAACCCGGAAGTTCGGGGCCGCGGTTCCGCAAATGCGGAGAGCACATAGTGTGATCTCCGCATCACGTCCGGCCCAATTCACAATTAATGGGTCGGCATACATTCCGCAGAATTGCGGAATGGATGCGCACAAAAATTGGGGATGTGTGAATGGGGCCTTAGGTCCGGGATGCGTTGCGGATGCGTTCAGTGAAAACTGTGCGATTTCACAGGAAAAGCCATTCAGTTTTGTCTGCAATTGCGTTCAGTTGCTCAGTATTTTCCGCGCGGGTGCAACGCTTTTTGATGCGTTTTTCATGCGCGTGATAAAAAACTGAAGGTTTACAAACAACATCTCCTAGCAACCATCAATGAAAAACGCAATGCACCCGCACTTGCTTGCGGATGCAATGCATTTTTCACGCAGCCCCATTCACTTCTATGGGGCTAGGGCTGCGTGAAAAACAGAATATAGAACATGCTGCGATTTTCACGCAATGCACAAGTGATGCGTGAAAAAAAAACACTCATGTACACAGACCCATTGAAATGAATGGGATTCAGGATTCAGTGCGGATGCTATGCGTTCACGTCACGCATTGCACCCGCATGGAAAACTCGCTCGTGTGAAAGGGGCCATTTGCGGTAAGGACAGCGTCCTGACAGCCCCCTAAAAATCTCTTTTTAGGGCTGGTACATCAGTCTGCTTTCATTTTTTTTTCTATATATATATATATATATATATATATATTGCAGTTGCCTGCCCGTGTGTGAGAGGCCGCAGGCTCACAGACTGTACTGTGTGCACACCACTCATATAGGGTGGCACAGTACCTTGCAGATAAAAATGTCATTTAATTTTTACCCTTTAATATAATTACAGTTGCCTGCCAGTGTATGTCAGGCTTATAGACTGTACTGTGCCGACTGCCCACCACTGATAGGGGACAAAACAGAGATTAAACTAGTAAGAACAGATTTTTTTAATTTAAAAAATAGAGGACAGCCTATGCGGAGCTGGGTATTTTTTGGCCACGTTACTGAACGCTCATGCACAATGGCTGTAGGCTCATGCGTCCTTTTGCGGAGGTGACAAACCTGGTCAGTCAAAGGCAACATCATCGACCTCATCCCATATGCGTTTTTTCTGGAACGTGCCCTGCGAAGAGTGCTGGATCAGGCCGTAGATGAGCATGAAGAGGAAGAGTTGTGGTCACTTTCACCACCAGAAGCAGCCTTGTTGTCGTCTATTGCTGGACCTGCGGCAACGCAGAGAGAGAAGTCTGAAGAAGAGGAGTCAGAAGAGGAAGGTGGCTTTGAGGAGGTGGAATACCAACCACAGCAGGCGTCCCAGGGGGCTCATTTTCACCTTTCGGGGACCCTTGGTGTTATACGTGGCTGGGTGGAGGAAGAGACCTTCAATAACGTCAGTGAGGACAAGGAACGGGACATGGCTAGCTTGGTATCCAACCTTGTGCAAATGGGGAGTTTGTGGTTGTGCAAATGTACTGTTTGCGGTTGTTTGCGGTGTGTTAAATGGGGAGTTTGGTCTGTCAGAGTTTGGTCTGTCACTGTGAAGCGGGCATAACCCTTACACTACCTGATCGATACAACATCATACCTGATCGTATACACACAATTGATGTTTTAAAGCACGTTATTCCAAACAATTTAGGAATGTTCGGTGATTTATGCCCTTTATGTATTAAAACCTCGACTCTGCATCAACTACGTAATTTTCCATGGGAGTTTTGCCATGGATCCCCCTCCGGCATGCCACAGTCCAGGTGTTAGTCCCCTTGAAACAACTTTTCCATCACTATTGTGGCCAGAAAGAGTCCCTGTGGGTTTTAAAATTTGCCTGCCTATTGTAGTCTATGGCGGTTCGCATTTGCGGAGGTTCGTGTTCGCCGTTCGCGAACGGAAAATTTTATGTTCGCGACATAAATAATGTTACGGGACACACACAATTGCTGGTGTAATGCGGGGGCGGGACAACGTGAACAATAGTATCGGCTACCGCCATGAGGCTGAGGAAAGCCTCAGTGTCTATTGGCCTAAATGGTAACATTTCCATGGCCATACATTTTGAAAGGGGTCCATTTAGTGCTATAGCCTGTTGGTGGGTGGCTGGCTATTTGCGCTTACTATCAAAGGCCTTTGGTAAGGACATCTGTACGTTGTGCTTGGTCACAGAAAGTGGTGTGCTAGCAGATGCTGGAGAAAGAGGAGTCAGTGGTGTGACGCACAGACACTAATTTTGGACTCACCTATTAGAGTGCTGTGATGCCATGTGGCTGATCATGCTGTTGGGGTTCAGGTTGCTAGTGTTCCCAACCGTACTCATTTATACTCCAGTGTACAGTCTTCCCCCATTAAGTTCCCTTGTTTGAGTGTTTATTGTTATGGTTTGAGTTAGTTTATTTATAGGACGGAAAATATGTTATGGTTATTGTTATTTATGAAATTGTGAGTTCTTATTTAGGTATAGCACAGTTACAGTTAGCAAATTACAATTCTTTTATCGTCCCCCAGTTTCCTCAAAAAAGACCTCGACTGCGGAACACCTACTTCTTGTCAAGGGACGTTTGCACAATGGGGAACAGTTGCGGGCCTTTTTATTGTGGCCAGCCTTCTCCCTTTTGCCACCACATAGCCTCTTTTAGCCTGTTGCGGTGCTGTGGATCCCTCCCCCTCTGTCCTGCTGTCCTCGCTCAGCTTTCCACCTTCCCAGGTTGGGTCAGTGATGTCATCGTCCCCCATCTCCTCTTCCACTTACTAACTCTGGTCATCCTCCTCACTTGTGTTGACCTAACAAGACCCTCACTTATTGACAACTGTGTCTCATCTGCATCATCCAACAAGTGAAACACTAATTGCCATTCCCCACCGTCATCTTCTTCTGACTGTGGATGCTGAAGAGTTTGGGGATCAGTGCATTAGATATCCTCATGTCCCTCTTCAGGGAGGGTCAGCTCACCTGCAGGCCCTCACCTACAATTTTTGGGGCGTCAGCTCACATGGGATATTCTTTTCTATGTTTCAGACTTGGAAGGAAACATAATTTGCTTTCCTTCGGGGGTGAATTGTTTAACGTATGTGTTTTTTACAGGATTCTGGTTTTTGTATAGTGGCACAGGGGTAAATAAATATTTTAATTATTTTATTTTTTTTTTCAGGGGGGGAATGACCATTCAGGAATTCTCTTTTATCCTGGATTTGTCTTTTTAAGGATTTACCATATTTCTTTCTATTGTGGAGAACATTACAGGTAAGACAGTCAAATGTTGATATCTCTGGTTTAAAAACTAAAGCTTTTATAACATCTATTGTATTCCTTTTTTTCATTGTATGTGCCACTTTCCCTAAATCTTTATTTGGGGTAGACAATAAAATTCAAAGATAGTCAGATAGCAGCTTGTAATTGTGGTATAGTTCCGGTAATGACTTTCCACAAAGTAACGAGGCAACAAATGCTGACCGCCATTCCCTGCGCTAACTCTGCAATGTTACGTTATCTGGAACCCAAACGAAAATTAAGCTTAGAAATTGGTCATTCTTTCTTGATAGCCTCTGCTGACCAGGTCAATTAACTTCTTAGGTGGTCAGATCAGCAGGCCCTTGCTCCAAATGTTTTGGAGGGTCACCAGCAGGCCATCAATGATACTTTTTCAAGGGTGTGTATGATGCCCTCCTTTATGTGTAACAAAGGGTGTATTGGAGTGCCAGTTACTTGTAATTTTTGGCAGCCCTTTCACTTAGTGCAGGCTTTATGAGTATAGCAGTGTACCTGAACAAATGTAGCACCATGTGAATGAGGCCCTCCTTTATGTGATATACAGGCTGTATCTGAGCACTTCTTCCTTGTAATTTTTGGCAGCACTTGCACTGTATATACAATTGAATATACAGGAAAGAATGTTTCCTAAGTTAACAATTTTTCCTCTAAAAATTTTTTTTTTTTTTTTTTTTTTGGGGGGGGGCATGGTTTTGGGTGTTTTTTTGTCAGTTTGCAAAAGTGACATACAACTCAGACAACATGGTTCCCAGCAGCGACATTGGAGTCCAATATGCACCCAGACATGGTCCCCGTGCTGTTCCTGATCGATTTTTAGAGGTGTTTCCATCACTTTCAGACCCTTTACTATGATCCATGCACCCTCCCCACATGCGAGCAGGGGGTGCCTGGTTGTTTCCCATTGACTTCCATTATACTCGGGTGCCCAGCCAAGCGCACGAATATCGCTATGTGTTCGGACTGAGTACCCGAACACTTTGGTGCTCGCTCATCACTATTAGTGACCATTTAAAAGCTACTGTAGATTGTTATTTTTCTGCACTTTCGTGGTATAAATATACTTTGCAACCACAATGTACACTGAAATCCTAAAATCATTACAGTAGATAAGCCATAAGGAAAATCTCTCCCATTTGACTCCATGTAGTATGCATCCATTGATTCATGGGGTTAATGCTGCAGATCAATTTTACAATCCCTATGATATCCCTTGATACCATATGCAATTTCGCGATATTCCGCGAATATTCGATTGAATATTCGTCATATATTCGTCGAAATCGAATATTCGTCATTATTCTATATATTGCGACTGTTATGCGAATTTATATCCGCATCGCAAATTAAACTTAGAGCTGAGTTCCTAATGGTTGTAACTTGTATTGCTAGAATTGACGAAGATAAGGAATATCATGAATATAGCACTATTTTCTCAATCTTCGTTATATTCTAGAAATACAACCATTAGGAACTCAGCTCTAAGTTTTATTCGCAATGCGAACATATACTCGCATTGCGAATTCAACTTAAAGCTGGGTTCCTAATGGTAGTTGTATTGCTAGAATATAACTAATATCACGAATATAGCACTATATTCTCAATCTTCGTTATATTCTAGCAATACAACCATTAGGAACTCAGCTCTAAGTTTAATTCGCAATGCGAACATATACTCGCATTGCGAATTCAACTTAAAACTGGGTTCCTAATGGTGGTTGCGTTGCTAGAATATAACGAATATCACGAATATAGCACTATATTCTCCATCTTTGTTATATTCTAGCAATACAAACATTAGCAACTCAGCTCTAAGTTTAATTCGCAATGCGAACATATACTCGCATTGCGAATTCAACTTAAAGCTGGGTTCCTAATGGTGGTTGTATTGCTAGAATATAACGAATATCACGAATATAGCACTATATTCTCAATCTTTGTTATATTCTAGCAATACAACCATTAGGAACTCAGTTCTAATTTAATTCGCAATGTAAACATATACTCGCATTGCGAATTCAACTTAAAGCTGGGTTCCTAATGGTTGTATTGCTAGAATATAACGAATATCACGAATATAGCACTATATTCTCAATCTTTGTTATATTCTAGCAACAACCATTAGCAACTCAGCTCTAACTTTCATTCGTGAAGTGAACATATACTCGCATTGCGAATTGCGCTTAGAGCTAAGTTCGTAATGGTTGTATTGCTAGAATATAACGAAGATGACGAATATCACGAATTCACGAATATAGCACTATATTTTTCAATCTTCGTTATATTCTAGCAATACAGCCATTAGGAACTCAGCTCTAAGTTGATTTTGCAATGCGAGTATATGTTTGCATTGTGAATTTAACTTAAAGCTGGGTTCCTATTGGTTGAATTGCTAGAATATAACGAATATCGCAATGCAAATAATTCAGGTTATATTAATCGCATTGCGATTACAACTTAGTCAAATTTGTGAGATCGTGATTCTAACATCCGACAGTACATTTTAGCATGGAGGCGTTCCCATTGGGATGGGATGCTCCATGCACACAGGAAGTCGGCAGAAGCGGCAACAGGCATTAACTGGAGCGGGCAGGGAGCCAGGAATTCTCCGTACAGGTAAGAACAGCTTTTGGGAAGTGGCAAGACAACCAAAGAGCAACAAGGATTAACAACTAAAAAAAAAAAAAAAAAAAAATCTTCTAACAGGTTCAATTTATGTTATAGTCAAATATTGTTTGCAAGCTCCATTACACTGTCTTTATTTTCACCCATCCATGTTTTTAACCTAATCAGTTGAAAATGTAGGTAATTGGATCAAGGATGTAGTGCAAATGGATGAATGCTGTGCAGCAGACTCTCCTTGTAGGTGATGGCTAGTACCATTCTCTATGTAAAGCCTTAATGCTGTCCTTACCATGTGATATCACAACAGCTAGTACACAGACCTGCAATGTCCTAAGTTCTGTTGCTATGCACTTTTGAAGTCATGGTTTCCTTTGCCAAGGAGAATAGCGGTTTATAACCATTATTTCAGATTTTTTTTGCTTTTGTGCTGTTGCAGTATTTAGTCCAGAACGACAGAAAAAATGGTATGGTGTTACACAGGCAGGAAATGCTCAAACCCAAATGCAGTTGTGCATATATAAACAGGGGAGCAGATCCTACACTTGTGGCCCGTTGCTAATGGCAGTCCCTAGCAAAAATGCATACAATGGAGGATGCCCGCAACGGACCACAAGTACCACAACAGACCTCCTACACAAGGTGGCAGTTGTGTGGATGTGATAAACGATATAACAATAATAATAGAACAAACAGGTGCACTCTGCGGTCTTACTAACCCTCATTCTGATGTTAAAATTGAGAATTAGCAAACATATCCTGCTGTGGAGGACATGTCTGAGCCGGAGCACTACTCCAAGGTTTCTGAAGTAGCTCGGGTCCTAACACTCAACTACCTGTGCAGTATGTACAATATCAGGGGCCAGTGGGCCAAATTACAGCAGTGTAAAGGCAGTATTTAGCCCAGCCCTAGAACAGTGATCAATGGGGGCATGGACACTCAAAATGCCACCCAATCATTATCCCTTGCCAAACATCTGGGGTTGCAGGGCACAAGCGTTCATGGCTCCTGTCCTAACCACTTTCTCTCATGAGCCACAGGCCTCTAGGTTATCCATCATCTGCCATTAGTTGCAGCAGACAGGACATGTTTCCTGAGAAAGGACATGGCCAATAAGCCATCAGCTTGAAATAAATCTAGTAGAACAATTGGAGCAATGAATGAGGTGATCTCTGGATCCATGTGAGGTACAGGGCTGGTTCTAGCTTTGTTAGAAATTAATTGCCACATACTATATGATGTCTGATTTAATTTTTTTACATTAATCATGGGATAAACCCTTTAAAGAGGTTGTTCGAATTATGTAAAAAATACAGCACTGTAAATCTTATGGTCAGCAATATATATATATATGCATACACTAGGGTGAATAAAGGATCCACCTTGTTTCACTACTCAGCGGTGCCGCAGTCTTTTTCCTTTGTTTATATATATATATGTGCTAAGAAAGTTTTAGGCAAAAAAAATATATATATTTACTCATTTCCCTAGTTCTCTTCTGGCCTTTTGTTTACATGCAGTAATAACAATCTCTGAGGTTTTCCTCAAGACTGCCTTTCCCCTCTGCCTACTCTGAAAAGGGAGTAAATAAAATTGCCACCTTGAGTGAAATGTCTGACTGCTGGGATACTCATGTTGTTTGTGTAGGACTATAAGTCTCAGCTTTACAGTACAATGACATTGCTGATACACACAGGATCTTCCACCTACCTGTTCTTGTGCAATGCTTTGCAGAACTTCTCCAGTCTCTCAGCTCTGTGTTTGCAGGATAAGGAGAGAATATCCTATGCCCCTAATGTGTCTCTTTGCTGCCTGAAGAAGAGGATGCCCTGTAGCTGCTCAGCAAAGTCTCCAACCCTGAGTCTGTGCTGCTGATGGTAGAAGGGGTTACACTTTGCTAAATAATCTAGTGGGAGAGGAGACACAGGTCAGACAGCAGCAGATGGCAGTGCAGAGTGGTTTGGGCAGCACAGTGACATTTCATACACAGACACAGACCTGCTCCCCAGGCTTGTGCACAAAACATCATCAAAACAGGAGGAGAAGCTGACATCATAGGTCATGTGACCCGCAGTGAAATCTGAGAAAGGAGCGAATGCAGATGGTTAGTTAAAAACATACAAAGAACAAAAATTAACTTGGACAACCCCTTTAATATCAATCAGATTGCATAGTTCATTATGAATATAAACTCACATATATTTTAAGAAAACACATATACTCAGCAGATACAGGTAGGTCTAACCTTCTACACAGCATTATTCTGTGTCCATAAAATACAAACCTCTTTTGTGGTATAGAAAAATGATCGCGTTTATATAATGCTATACACTATAGAAATTCTAACATGATAGAACTAAATAATAGAGGATGCTGTAATATAGTCCTTTTGCTACATCACATCGATCCTAGAAAGCAAATAACGTATAAGCATGTTTTTCATGCAGTGTGCAAGTTTCTAAACTTGTTTGAACAGCTTGTTCCAACTTTAATAAGTGTTAAAGTACCTAATCTCTTTTCAGTAGTATGACCCAAGAAGAGAAAAGCGTGGAGATTACTTTCTTTGATTTTAAATTAAATGGATTTCACTAGTAAATTGGATTTTATTATGCTCTGTAAGAACATATTTGATAAGGCAGACTGGCTTGCCTACAGTACCTTTATTAATTGATGCAGATCAGAAGAGAAGCTTCATTTCATGCAACCTTTGAAATAACCATTTAAAATGTAAAATGTACTTTTGCATAACATATTTGCTTCAACAACCATGTCTATTGAAACTGATTAAAGTGGACCTACCTCTTACAAGTATGGAAATGTATGCCTTAAGCATTCCATAATCAATGACAGAATCTAACTTTCTATTGAATAGAATCATCCAGGAATAATAATTAAAGAGAATCTGTCACCTGGTTTCATCATTTTAAGGTAGTTTATTACACATGGCAATGGTGATAGCTTATTTCCTGCAGTGGTCTTCTTTCTTCATTTTGTCTTGTCATTTTGATAAAAAAGCTTTTTTTATGTTATGCAAATGAACCTCCAAGGTGCCCAGAGGGGCATTTTTTTTTCATCTCTGGAGCCCAGTAACACCCCCCTGTAGTGCCCAGCCCATCTTAATTTGAAGCCCAAGCACTCCTCCTGATCCTGAAATATCCTCCCGCAGCCGAGGCAAATGGCACCACCCACTCCACTACGTCATCTTTTACCTTCCAGATACGCCCTGTTCATCTTCCTGTTGGCCGTCGGAAATCTTGCACAGGCGCAGTGCCCCCGTATGCCTGCGCCTGTGAGATCATAAAGCTCCTGAGGGCAATAGCCTCAGATTACGTCACTGGGCTCGGTGCATGCCCAGTGACACTTTTGAGGCTGTTGCTCTCAGGAGCTTTATAATGTTGCAGGCGCAGGCAGTTGGCGGCACTGTGCCTGCGCAAGATTTCCGGCGGCCGACAGGAAGATGAACGGGGTATATCTGGAAGGTAAAATATGACATAGCGGAGGGGGCGGCGCCATTTGCCTCGGCTGTGGGAGGCGATATCAGGAGGCGTGCTTGGCTTCAAATTAAGGCGGGCTGGGCACTGCGGGGGGGCGTTACTGGGCTCCAGAGATGAAAAAAAACGCACCTCTGGGCACCTTTGAGGGTCATTTGCAAAACACAAACAGAGCTTTTTTATCAAAATGACAAGACGAAATGAAGAAAGAAGACCACTGCAGGAAATAAGGTAGTTTATTGCACATGGCAATGGTGACAGCTTAAAATGATGAAACCAGGTGACATATTCCCTTTAACCAATAATAATGGGACGTTCTTTCGCATAATTAAGTTCTTTAACATAAGAGCACAGTATAATTCCAATAGACTCCAATGCTATTGCATTAGTGTCTATTAAAGAAGCAATCTAATTATTGCTTGTAATAGTTCCCTATAGGAATTATAAAAAAGTAAAAAATATATATATATATTTTAAAAATAAAAAAAATTTAAAATATAAAAATCACCCCTCTTTCCCAAAAATAACAATAAAAAAACATGAAGAATAAAAAATTACAAATAATGGGCATCGTCGTGTGAAAACAACGATACTATTAAAATATAAAAATATTTATCCAATACAGAAAACGTCGACAACGGCGAAGTCAAAATGGCCAATTTACAGTTTTTTGGTCGCTTCTTCTCAAATTAAATAAAAAGTGATCAAAAAGTCATGCACACCATAAATTGTATCAGTAAAAAATGAAGATGGTCTGACACATGTCCATACAAATAACTACAAAAAAAGAGTCAGAATATAGCAACAAAAAGAATAAAAAAATCAATGTTTTTTTCAGTATAAAAATGCAATAAAAACTATACATATGTGGTACTGCCATAATCATACTGATCTGGAGAATTAAAGTAACTGGTTTACCATATAGGGAACACCGTAAAAATAAAATCCATAAAACTGTTGAGGAATTGCGTTTTTTTCAAATTTAGCCCCATTTGGAATTTTTCTTTTCCAGCTCCCAACTATATCGTATGCAGTATTAAATGAAATTAGAAAGTGCAACTTGTTTGGAAAAAAACAAGTGCATATAGCATCTTGATTGCAGAAACCACGCAGAATCTCGAGCAGTGTCTTCAATCAAGAGGGTAACAACAGCCTCTATGTGAGCAAATGGATAAAGTGAGTATTTTTTTTTTTTACCCTGATTAAACCCTGAATGGCCTAAATCAGGCATCCTCAAACTGCGGCCCTCCAGCTGTTGTAAAACTACAACTCCCACAATGCTCTGCTGTAGACTGATACCTGTAGGCTGTTCGGGCATGCTGGGAGTTGTAGTTTTGCAACAACTGGAGGGCCGCAGTTTGAGGATGTCTGGCCTAAATTGTAGCCTTAGATGCTGCAATCAGAGATCGCCATTCCCCATCATTGTGTCTGCTATATACAAACAAATGCAGTTCTTGACAAAAGAAATCTGTTGCAAATTGGATTTCTTTGTGAAATTTGGCAAGGCAGTCGAATCAGATTTCTCATAACATTTGAATGGGAAATGTCACAAAAAACTGTTATTTACCATTTAAGACCAAATGGAGAAGTATATCCCTTTTTTCGAAAGTTTTTATTTCCTGATTGCCGATTTTTTTTTTCTATTTGCAGAACATGGTTATGGGGGTTGCTATCTTGCCTGAGCAGTTTTTAACAGCTTTTACAAAGCATTAGAAAATGACTTTAAGGCAGGCCCATGGTCCATAGACACAATGGCCAGAATGGGACCTCATTGACTTCTACAAAAGAGTTTTCTAGGCATGCTCTGTGACCTGTGCAGAGGTCATTGTACAGGGAAGGAAAAGATCTGACAATCACCCATTGTGAATGGTGGATCCTGCCTTATGTATACACAGAGGTGATATCATTACAGGCAGGATTAGAACAACAGATAAGCAGATAACTGCAAAAAAAGTGATCTGTACAGACCTAGAAGTGGCGCTTATTATGTTTTTTGTTTAAATAGTGATAGTGACATAGTGACATGGAAAATAAAAAATAACATCATTCATTTTTTTTAAATATAATAATCACAAAAAAGGAATTTAAACAATGTTTTTTTTTTTTTTTGATGACACATTTTGTTTAAGGATAGGAGATTAATGCCATAAAAAAATTCCTGGATAGTTACCTGAGATGTTTTAGGGGTATTTAGGTTATCTTTAAGACTTTGTGAATCTTTATAGTAATCAGCTAGGGTCTGCGCTGATCCATTTTTGCCTCAATAATTGGTCTCCCTCTGCAGACAGCATATAGTAGAGCAGGAGGATCTTAGCAGATTGATATGTAGTTTTGTGAAAAAAAGAGGCTGTTGAACCTGTATTTTATTAATTTGCATTCCTGTTCATTCTGGGATTTGAAGTTAAGAAGGCAGTCCTATCAGTGATTGACAGCTATCTCTCTAAACACAGTAATAGAGGAGAGGCTGTCAATCACTGATAGGACCACCTCCTTGATTTCAAAGCCCTGAATAAACAGAGATTAAAATTAATAAAGCACGTTATACAGAATCTTTTCCCACAAAACTTTATCAATCTGCTCAGCTTCTCCTGGACCTGGTCTATAACCTGCTGCTTGCCGATTACATTGTATTTTTATGGTGACAGGTTCCCTTAAAACAGGGTAATTTTTGTATCATTAAATGCAAAAAAAAATCTTTGCTCTGTTTTAATTTGTTTTCAATGTTTATTACTGGTTCATAAAGAATTATTTAGTCACTGTGGTTAGGTAGGTATTTTATTATATTGTGGTAAAAAGTCGCACACGGACAGGTGAGATCAGAAGAGGTGCACCAAGTCGGCTAGTCACACCCACTAAACCAAAAGTGAAAATGATAGAATGTGACTGGGCACACTCAGAAATCCCGGACCATAAGGAAGTATGTATAAACTTATATATTTATTCAATAATCTAAATTAATTAAGATAATTAATCTTAATTAATTTAGATTATTGAATAAATATATAAGTTTATACATACTTCCTTATGGTCTGGGATTTCTGAGTGTGCCCAGTCACATTCTAGTATTTTATTATATGATTCTTTGAGAACTATGAATACTGGAGCTTGGTGAGAGTATGCAAAGTGTACTATTCTAGTAAGCTGCATTTCAATCATTGGATCTGTGCTGGCTTTCATCTAGAGATGGAAATAATACTTTATCTCTACAAATTATTAATGCACAATAATTACCTGTTAATGATGCTTAAAAGATGTTTCACAAATTTCCCTAGTTGTTAGAAGAGTAAAGGGAAACAATAGGATATCTTTCATTATTGATGATACAATTCAATATATCTTCATATACAGCTTAGATGCATTAAAAAGCAAATGTGTTTTAATGGCTTTCTTTTTGCTTCTGTTAGGAGTACAAAAGATATATGGAAACATTTTATTCCCGACTCCAAGAAGGTATTTTTCCATTAGGTGTCTCTTGGGCACAAAATATATCATGGTTAAGTAGTTTTTCTTCTTTTCATAATAAGGATTGTTAAGGCCCTTGATGTTCAGAGATAAGATCTTAAACACCATGTTTAGATAATAGTCTAAACAATGGCCTGGGCAGGAGGGTGAGAGAGCGGACCATCTGAGCGTAGATATATATAATATATATATAGATATATATATATATATATATATATATATATATCTTCGCTCAGATGAGATTAACCCTTTCTACCCCTGGCCCGTTTTTAACCTCCTGCCCAGGCCATTCTTTGCAAATCTGCCACGTTTCACTTTATGTGGTAACAACTTTGGAACATTTTTACTTATCTAAATCATTCTGAGATTGTTTTCTCGAGACAAATTGTACTTCATGACAGTCATAAATTTAAGTCAATATATTTTATTTTTATTTATGAAAAAATTCAAAATTTACCAAAAATTTTTAAAAATTCACAATTTTCACTATTTCAGTTTCTCTGCTAATAAAACAGAAAATGATACCTCAAAAAATATTTATTACTTAGCATTTCCCATATGACTACTTTATGTTGGCATCATTTTGTAAATGTCGTTTTATTTTTTTAGGATGTTAGAAGGCTTAGAATTTTAAAACAAATTCTTAAGATTTAGGAAATTTCCAAAACCCACTTTTTAAGAACCAGTTCAGGTCTGAAGTCACTTTGTGGGGGCTTACATGGTAGAGACCCCCCATAAATGACCCCATTGTAGAAATTACACCCCTCAACTTTTTCAAAACTGATTTAACAAACTTTTTTAACCCTTTAGGTATTCAACAAGAATTAAAAGGAAATGTAAATGAGATTTCTAAATTTCACTTTTTTGGCAGATTTTCCACCTAAATCCATTTCTTTCTTTAGCACATCAAGGGTTAACAGCCAAACAAACTCAATATTTATTTCCCTGATTCTGCGGTCTACAGAAACAGCCCTTATTTGGTCGTAAACTGATGTAAGGGCACACGGCAGGGTGCAAAAAGAAAGGAGGCTGCATGGTCTGTAGCCCCCCTGACCCCTACAGAAGAAACTTCCAAAAGGTGACCCCATTTTGGAAACTACTGGATAAGGTGACAGTTTAATTGATACTATTTTGTGGTACATATGTTTTTTAATCACTATATTAAATTTTTTGTGAGGCAAGGTAACCAAAAATGGGTGTTCTGTCCTAGTTTTCTTTTGTTTTACTATGTTCATCTGACAGGTTAGATCATGTGCTATTTTTATAGAGCAGGTTGTTATGGGCACAATGATATCAAATATGTCTACTTTCTTTCTTTCTTTGTTTCGGTTTTACATAATAAACATTTTTGAAAAAAAATTATGTTTTTGTGTCTCCATTTTCTGAACACCATATTTTCTATATAAGGGGCTCATTTTTTGCAGAAAGAGTTGATGTTTTTATTGGTATCATATTTAAGTGACCAAAAATTTGTTGTTTTGGCACAGTTTTTATTTATTTATTTTTACAGCGTTCATCTGAAGGGTTGGGTCATGTGAGATTTTTATAGAGCAGGCCGTTACGGATGTGGCAATACATAATATGTATAATATGTATTTTTTTTACACAATAATAGCATTTTTTTTTTTAAATGATGTTTTAGTGTCTCCATAGTCGGAGATCCGTAGCTTTTTAATTTTTGGCCGTTTTGGTAGGGTCTCATTTTTTGCTGGATGAGGTGACAGTTTTATTGGTACTATTTTGGGGGGCATGCACCTTTTAGATTTCTTGGTGTTGCACTTTTTGTGATTTAAAGTGACAAAAATGGCTTTTTTTGACACATTTTTTATTTTTTTATTTTTACGGACGCGCACCGGTGCCCGCCCACTCACCATGACGTAATAGTATACTCCTGAAGAAGCTAACGTGAAACGTGCATAGAAGGGACACCATTCCTATTCTTTGTTTGGTGAACATTACGTTCGGTATGTGGTTTACGGTATTTTCCTAATCATATAACTGCAGTGGTTTAACTAATACCTCTAAAGGGCAGAGTAGCAACATTGCGGTATGGGGGTAGAGATCTATCTTATGGCTTGTTTAGCATAATATATGGATAACATAGAGAGCTCATGCTATTGCCCCTAGCAAGTTCATAATAGACCTAGCAGTAGTACATGTGGGAACAGTTAACCTGTATGCCAACCTAAATAGTCATTGTATGGCGTAATTGAATTGTGTTTCTCCTACTGATGGTAAAGTGTTTATTTTATATTATATTATTTTACACTGGTATTTAAATAAAAATTGAGTATATTTTAAGCGAATTTGTGTACCATTTTTCAGTAGTAAATATGACGTAATAGTATGTCAAAATGAGGCAAGTTACCTGCCGCCATGATGTACTATTACGTCATGTGTCGGGAAGGGTTAAAGGTCTTTTATCACAAAATACTAATAAATTAAAACTAGTATCAGTAGAGAGAATTGAAGTGTCCCCAGACCTTGAGAAACTACAAATTGTATATTGTTATTAGTATGAGCTATTAGTATGAGCTAATCAAAGTCAAACAAATTTTTCTCGGGCTTGTGGTAATGAATGAATTTTCCCTGAAATGGGAGGAAACAAAAAAAAAACATACTAACCTCATCTATTTGTGAGATATTGTGCTGTGCCATAACTCAAGATGGCCGTGGCAGCCTTTACGCAATCAAATGGATAAGGTGAGTATTTTCAAAGGTCAGGAGGGAGCCGATAAACTGGGATATCATCTGTTGGGAATAGTGGATCCTGTTTTATCTATACAGAGGTGTTACTTGTTATTGCAGTTCTGCCTATTATGATAAGATAGCTACTGAAAAGTTACCTGTACCGATCAAGAAATTATGACCTATTAGATGTAGTTGCCAGTGTGATAATTGCAGGATTATATACATTGTAATTAAATATCGATAGTGACATGGAAAAAAAACCCTCAAAAATGTAAGGTAAATGTAAATAAATGATGGTATACTAATGTATAGCAATCTATAGTTTATTAATAAAATATTGCCTAGTAATATAATGGAATACTTTCAAGTTGCTTAATCTTAATCAACTGTCCAGTCTTCTCCTCCATTTTCTCCTTTCTACAATTAATGGGCTCATTCAGACAGCCGTATGCTGTCCGAAAAAATGTGGCTCCGTTTTTTTGCGGATTAGATGCTGAACCATTCACTTCAATGGGACTTTTTTCTTCCATTCCACAGCACCACAAAATAAATGAAACATGTCCTATACTTCTCAGTGAAAATTAGGATGTGTAATTGAAGTCTATGGAGCCGCAAAAATACAGAATGCAATCTGTCTTTTTGAGGGCATGCTGAACTTTCTGCAAAAAAATGAATCTGCATCTTTGCAGAAAGCATACGGCCATCTGAATGAGCCCTATACAATAAGGGACTCAAGTTTTAAAATTATTTTTTTGCCATTAATTATACACTGGAAATCATGCATTTATAGTGTAGTACAGAATGCTATGATAATAGCATTATGAAATATGCATTTTTTCATAATATAAACATAACATAATATACTTTATTCTACTTTTGAACGGGGGGGGGGGGGGATTAAGGAATCTCTTCTCTTTGTTTACATTAATGACATAAGGAATTAAGTTGCAGAAGTTGTGTATTTTTAATCACATCCTTCTTCCCCATTGGTTATTGCATAGGTACAAGTTTTAAATCTGCATAATCATCATACTGTATCTCTTTTGTATGTCATAGCATGTTATGGTACTCCTACTGGCATAATAAATTTATGGCATATATAGCATGATGCTTAAAGGGGTTAAAACACGATGAGGATACACAGGTTGGGTT
Organism: Bufotes viridis; assembly: GCA_033119425.1. Classification (NCBI taxonomy): domain Eukaryota; kingdom Metazoa; phylum Chordata; class Amphibia; order Anura; family Bufonidae; genus Bufotes; species Bufotes viridis. The sequence continues at coordinate 267,381,853 of CM065590.1, read as the reverse complement.
CTCCTACTATTAAATAAAATTTATAATCAAAGTGTGCATTGCTTTATATTGTGTGTTCTAAACTTTGATGTTTCTTTTCAATAAATGTACTGGATTTCTTATTTCTGAAGTATCTTGCCTATTAGATTTAGTGAGTACTTAATTTTGACAATTACATTAAAGGAAACTGGAGAAAATCTGAATGGGCATTCCTGGAAATGTGCATAAATAATAAGGATGGCATTTAGGCTGAAAGCTTTTTAATCAAGTATAAATTTATTGATTTGGAAATATACCTATCCAACTAAATTTACGTTTCATCCAAAGTATGTTCATTTTCTTTAAATAAACATTAAGGGTATTACACATAAGAGTCGTACTATGTTTCCAGTTTCAGAACTGAATTATATTAACAAGGATAAATATAATATTACTGATGAAAAGAAGGTAACAACTATGGCTATTATAAAATATTATTGAGGGTCATTTTATGGAAATTCAAGGAAACATTAAAGTACGTATGTGTGGCATGTATTTACTCATAATTCTTATGCTTTTTCTGTCTGGAAAAAACTTTAAATGGGTGTTCTAGAAACAGCACCTATTTTATTAATTAAAGGAAAACCCATTTTTGTAATCTCAGGCGAACCTTTATACAATAAGTTAACATTTGCAATTTGTACTGGTATTTCCATGAACTGTATGCAATAAGACTTCTCTTCATCATCTTAAAGAAAATAATAGTTACATTTTCTTTAGGTTTTATTGATTTTTTTTTCTGTTGATTTAGTTAAAACACTCAAACTTAGACCACTTTCATGTGGCATTATTTTGGTCATTTTTTTTTGTTGGAATTTGTGAGCCAAAACCAGGAAGTGTGCTAAACCAGGAAGAGGTACCAATACAGTATTATCATTATAGTTTTCACTATGTAGGTTCCATACCTCGATTTAGCTTACAAATGATTTGACAAATACAGGTACAGGCCAACATATGCCTGTATGAAACAGGCTTTAGGCAACTGTTTACAACTAGAGTTGAGAGAATTTTGGGGTGTTCGGGACACGGACCCGGACCCGAAAACTTTAAAAAATGTTTGGGTTCGTTGTTCGGCGATTTCTTCCCGCTTTCTGAAGGGCTGCACAGCAGCCAATCAGCTAGCGTTTTACTTCTTGCCCTAAGAAGCCATCACAACCATGCCTACTAATGGCATGGCTGTGATTGGCCAAGTGCAGCATGTGACCCAGCCTCTATTTAAGCTGGAGTCACGTAGCGCCGCACGTCACTCTGCTCTGATTAGTGTAGGGATAGGACGCAGCTGCTGTGAGGGCGAGATTAGGCAGGAAAAACTCAGCAAAAACACCTAATGAAGTGATCGATCTACAGCTGTAAATCATTCAACTTCACTTCTGGGGAGATCGGCGGCCATTTTGTGTCTTGTAGTGCATTAGCACATACTGCCACAAAGTCCATCAATCCATCAATACTAGATTTTTTTTTGCTATATCATACATAAGGGGCTTGGCTTTGCTTATTGTCACCCCTAGAAACTCAGGATAGAAATTTCTATATTTTAATTGAGGGGTTAAATTCAATTGCCAAAATAGCAATCTCCTAAATCTGGTGTTCCAGCTGTGGCTAGCCAAGTGTAATATTATCTGCTGTCCGGGAAAAGGATAGATTTTTTTCTGTGGTGAAATTCAATTACCAACATAGCAATCCCCTAAATCTGGTGTCCCAGCAGTGGCTGGCCAAGTTTATTAGTGTCCGGCAAAGGATAGATAATTTTCTGGGGTGAAATTCAATAGCCAAAATAGCTATCCCCTAAATCTGGTGTCCCAGCAGTGGCTGGCCAAGTTTACTAGTGTCCAGCAAAGGATATATTTATTTCTGGGGTGAAATTCAATTACCGAAATAGAAATACCGTAAATCAGTGGTTTCAGTTGTGGCTGGCCAAGTTTAATAGTGTCCGGCAAAGGATATATTTTTTTCAGTGGTGAAATTCAGTTGCAAAAATATAAATAACGTAAATCTGGTGTTCCAGCTGTGACTGGACAAGTTTCATAGTATCCGTCAAAGGATATATTATTTTCTGGGGTGAAATTCAGTTGCAAAAATAGAAATACAGTAAATCTGGTGTTCCAGCTGTGACTGGACAAGTGTCATAGTGTCCGTCAAAGGATATATTATTTTCTGGGGTGAAATTCAATTGCCAAAATAGCAATACCGTAAATCAGTGGTTTCAGCTGTGGCTGGCCAAGTTTAATAGTGTCCGGCAAAGGATATATTTTGTTCGGGGGTGAAATTCAATAGCCAAAATAGCAATCCCCTAAATCTGGTGTCCCAGCAGTGGCTAGCCAAGTTTAATAGTGTCCAGCAAAGGATATATTTTGTTCTGGGGTGAAAATCAATTGCCAAAATAGCAATACCGTAAATCAGTGGTTTCAGCTGTGGCTGGCCAAGTTTAATAGTGTCTGGCAAAGCATATATTTTGTCCTGGGGTGAAATTCAATTGACAAAATAGCAATACCGTAAATCTGGTGTTCCAGCTGTGTCTGGACAAGTTTCATAGTGTCCTTCAAAGGATATATTATTTTCTGGGGTGAAATTGAGTTTCAAAAATAGAAATACAGTAAATCTGGTGTTCCAGCTGTGACTGGACAAGTGTTATAGTGTCCGTCAAAGGATATATTATTTTCTGGGGTGAAATTCAATTGCCAAAATAGCAATACCGTAAATCAGTGGTTTCAGCTGTGGCTGGCCAAGTTTAATAGTGTCCGGCAAAGGATATATTTTGTTCTGGGGTTAAATTCAATTGCCAAAATAGCAATACCGTGTACCAGTGGTTTCAGCTTTTGCTTTCCAAGTTTAATAATGTCCGTCAAAGGATATATTATTTTCTGGGGTTAAATTCAGTTGCAAAAATAGAAATACCGTAAATCTGGTGTTCCAGTTGTGACTGGACAAGTTTCATAGTGTTCGTCAAAGGATATATTATTTTCTGGGGTTTAATTCAGTTTCAAAAATAGAAATACCATAAATCTGGTGTTTCAACTGTGACTGGACAAGTTTCATAGTGTCTGTCAAAGGATGTATTATTTTCTGGGGTGAAATTCAATTGCCAGAATAGCAATACCGTTAATCAGTGGTTCCAGCTGTGGCTGGACAAGTTTAATACTGTCCAGCAAAGGATAGTTTTTAAATTGTTGGGTGAAATATTACCATTTTTGCCATGTACAAAGCCCTGCACTGCATAACTGACAGGATACTTACAATTTGCGGTTACATTCTTGCATAAAATAAAGCCTTCTTGGACTGTGAAGCCAAAGGTAGTCGCCAATAACTGTTTTTTTAATTTTTATTTTTTGAAATAAATTAGTGTAAAAAAAAAAAACCTGTAAGTGCACGGTAGTATAACAATGGTTGGGTGAGGCCGATATACATGTCTATTTTGCCGAAGGTACAAATAAGTCCTGTGGGATCCATGCCTGGTTCTTTTTAATAAACAAAAGCTTGCCCACATTGTCAGCGGACAGGCGGCTGCGCTTTTCTGTGATAATGCCACCAGCCATGCTAAACACACATTCAGACAATACAGTGGCTGCAGGGTAAGCCAGCACCACCAAGGCACAAAGGGCAACCTCAGGACATGTGCCCAATTTGATGACCCAGAAGTTGAATGGGGCAGACCCAGTGGCGTAGCTATAAATTATTGGGCACCCCAGCAAATTTTTAAATGGGGCCCCCCTCCCCCAGTATTTTTTGCAAAAACCCCTTCCTTTCATGCCACCATGCCTGTGGATACTAAAGATCGCTCTCTCAGACCAGGCCCAGCAGCTGTTCTATTCGCTTTCTACACTGTCTATACTGCCACTGTATATAATTTCATTGTATAATACTGTTAGTCCTCCTCCTCCTCCTGGATAGGCCCTTTCTAGGTCATGGCCCCAAATCAGTTGCTTCCCCTGCTTCCCCTGTAGCTATTTCCCTAAGCAGACCCATCAGTCAGTACGTTAACTATTCCACCATGTTGCTGAAATGCTGCCTCCTGCTAAGATGTTCCAGATCTGCATGCTAACCCTGCCTTCTGAGGTGTTGCTGGTGACCCAGCTGCATTGGCAAATTCTTCCTCCTCCTCCTCTGCCTTCACCTTGTGCTTCCACTGAGTCCTCGGTGTCAGGTGTGAATGCCATCAGCAGCGTGTCTACTAGCAGGCTCATCTTTCTATTACACCCCAGTGAGGGAATTAAGGACGGCACGTTGTCCTTGTCACAGGGATGCAGCAGGGTGGCCACCCAGTAATCAGCAAAAGTTATAATATGGCAGTAACTGGTCGGCGTTGCGCAGGCACTGCAGCATGTAGTCGCTCATGTCTGCCAGACTTCCCAGAGGCAAGGACAAGCTATCCTCTTAGAGGGAGGTATATCGTCTGTATCCTCTGTATCCCCCAGCGTTCCTCCTACTCCTCTTCCTCATCCTCCAGAACTGTGCCCTGGCTGGACAATTGTGTTCCAGGCCAGGGCCTATGTTGGTGCAGATACCCACCCTCCAAGCCACTTGTATTTGGTTGGCCTTAAGTTAAGAATCAGGCGTGTATATAGTTTTGTTTCTTTATATGGTTAGTTTAGCTGCCTTATAGTTATTTTAATAGGTTTTTAAGTAAATTTGTAAATAGTTTGTTAATGGTTTGAGTTAAGGGGGGGGGGGGTTGAGTGTGTAGGGTGTGAGGCTGTTTGGGTTTATTTTCCATCATTTTCTAAACTGTCTATACTGCCATTGTATCTAATTTCACTGTATAATACTGTTGAGGGGGCCCTGACAAAGTCTTTTAGTCCTCCTCCTCCTCCTGGATGGGCCCCTTCTAGGTCAGGGACCCAAAACAGTGTGCTTCCCACACTTCCCTGTAGCTACGCCCCTGGGCAAAACCCATCAGTCAGTACATGTACTCTTCCACCATGTTGCTGAAATGCTGCCTCCTGCTAAGACGTTCCAGATTTGCTGGTGGTGCAGGTTGTTGTGGTGTGATGACAAAGCTTTCCCACATTTCGCCAATGCTAACCCAGCCTTCTGAGGTAATGATGGTGACCCAGCTGCCCGTGAGCTGGCTTGGGTGCCACCCTGCTGAGAACACGGTTGCTCCTACTCCTCCTTATCCTACTTATCCTCCTCATCCTCCAGAACTGTGCCCTGGCTGGACAATTGTGTTCCATGCCTGGGACTATGTTGGTGCAGGAACCCACCCTTCGAGCCACTTGGATGTCACTGGCCCTAAGTTAAGGATAAGGCGTGTATATAGTTTTGTTTGTTTATATAGTAAGTTTAGCTGCATTATAGTTATTTTAATATGTTTTTAAGAAAACTTGTAAATAGTTTGTTAATGGTTTGAGTGAAAGGAGGGGTGGGGGTGTTGTGTGTGCTCGATTAACTGAATTAATTTTCACTGTCTGGTGTTTAGGAATTTCTGTACCCCAAATTCAGCACATGTGGCAGGCAGGGATGCGTGTCAAACCGGCTAGGCCCAGACCTGCTAGTATATTTCGCCCATTAGCGCACAACACCAGGCCGGGTTGGAGGCTCAGTTGCACCAACCAATAGTCGGTCTGTTGTTCCATGCCTGTCCACAGCTCCTGTGTGGTGTGGGATTTGACCCACAAACACACAAGTTTTAAAACAACCTGCTGTCATTTCCCCCTGGCTGTGCTGCTGTGGGTGGTGAAAGTGTCACGCTGAGTGGATGAGGAGGAGGTAGAGGAGGAGGAAGCCGAGTAGGAGGAGGAGGCAATAGGATACAAAGAGAGATTCGCAGCAATCCTCAGGTGGCAGAAGGACAGTTGAAAAAATGCTATCTGCCTTTGGGCCAGCCGCTACATTTACCCACTGTGTTGTTGGTTATTTGGACATTGCCACAGATAGCGTTGCGCAGTGCACACTTGATTTTGTCCGCCACTTGGTTGTGCAGGGAAGGGATGGCTCGCCTGCAAAAGTAGCAGCGGCTGGGATACACATACTATGGGATAGCCACCGCCATAAGGTTTTTAAAACTGTCCACCAGACAGAATGACAGCATTTCAAAGGACCAGGAAGTTTGAAATAATGCATTCAGAGCCATGGGTAGGGGGGTACTTCCTCTTTCTATTTCTTTTTCTCTCCAGTGTTTGGGAGATGTACAGCTGAGAGCTGAACACTTCCATGGGATTTGGTGGAGATGCTTGGTGTTAGACATGTGTGAATTTTCTTCTATGTTTGTATCTTTTGGACTCTAATGGGTAAACTTTTCTTTCAAGTTGTAACAAACTTCTTCTTCTTCTTCTTCTCTCATCTCAGGGGCCTCCCCCCTCCCCTCTCTGCTGTTCCAGCTTTCTGTCTATGCAAGGCCATGAGGAGAAGGGGGGGGGCAGTGTTTGTCTTCTATCTCCCCACAGGTGCTTTGAAGGATGCCTAAGCCAATCACGTAGCTTGATGATATATATACACATATTATTCACTGCCTATAGAGAAGCACCTCCTTGAAGTGTCACATATGATGTATGCAGTATTGTTGTTAGGATAGCCGCCATTATAAGATGGTGGACACTTAGATGTTTACATTAAGTTCACATTCCAAAGTAGTGCATACTGCGCAGATGCTAGAGCGTTATCTCTTCTTCTCTTATCTTTTCTTCCCTTTGAACCAATTAAATAATGCCTGAGCCTCAGGGGAGAACCGCCCTCTTCTGAAGTTGTATAATTGCTTTTACTTTTTGTAATAAAGGTAGAGATTGCATTGACCAGCTATGTGTCAGCGTCTAGTCTCTCACCCACGCGTGGATTTTAACCCCTTGTGGGTGCCTTGATTTGGAGCACCAGAGTGCATCTCAAATGCTCTGATTAGAGTGTCTTTAACAGTTGGCACCCGTAATGTGGGCCCCCAAGGTGAAGGGAGCATGAACAGCCGACACACAAGAGGCCCCAGGACTTGATGAACGGCAGAGAGGAGATGGAAGGTAAGAAAACTATCTTACCCGCCTTTCTGCCATTTAGTTCATCAATTCATGGTGCCTTAGTCTGCTGTGAGGTCATACCCAAGTATAGTAGTCGGCTAATATGCTGAAAGACTGGGGTCCATAGAACCATAGTCTGAATTGATAGATCACTCTGGTGTGTATATGTTTTATGTGTGTCTGTAATTGTCCGAGGAGTGAATTGAGCACGGAAAGCAAGACCACAGACAAATGGAGGGGACAGTAAGCTCCTGGTTTGGACTAGAGGGCATTGTAGTGCCAAAGTGTGGGACAAAGTAAATTCCAGCCGGCCTGATCAGGGGCGGATGATTGGTCCGCCTGACCTGAGGTGCGGGGGAAGTCCCTGGCTGACTAGTCGTAGACGCGATTGATAGTCATCAAGGTGTGAGACAAAGTAAATTCCGGCCGGCCTGATCAGGGGCGGATGATTGGTCCGCCTGACCTGAGGTGCGGGGGAAGTCCTTGGCTGACTAGTCGTAGATGCGATTGATAGTCAGATTTGAGCCAACCAGAGGGGAAGGTGAATCCTTTGTCTGTGGAGGAAAAGGTTAAAAGTGCCTCTTTACTCCTGTTTTCTGTGCGTTTGTCTGAAATACTGCTGTTGAAATGGGCCAGTCCAAGTATTATAAAAATGGAAAACTGAAAGTTGAGTGAGAAAATTTATCTTCACTAGGTAAAGAGAAAATGTGGCCCCGGACAGCAGGTAGCCTGGCTGATAACAGGGAGGAAAGTCTGTAAGACTCTGTGAAGTTAGAGCTTGCAGACTGTGGACATCAGAGCTCCTGTGATGTTGAGGGGGGGCTCTAATGAGTGAGGAAACAGAGCAGTGTCAGGATGTTAATTGATGGCACTAGCAAGAAAGAAAGCGGCCGAGTGTCTACAATCAGAAAGATGTTAAATGTTCAGAAATGAACTGGTTGAGTTTTGTTTTGTTACCATAATAATGTGTGTGTCCAGATAGGAAAGATCCATAGCTCTAGCATTAGAGATCACAGCAGTAAAGGATGGTCAGTTAATGGATAGGTATTGTACCTAGTGTGTGCCAATAGATGTGTGGTTAGCACTAAGAAGATGAAGGCGTTAGAAAGATATCTCTGTTGAAGTAGTTCTGCTTTCCAGAGTGTGAGAATCTGTAGAAAACTTAAAGAAAGTCTCGTATAGTCCCGTCCCCCTGTGTTTATCTCGAAGTGTCAAGAAAGCTGAGTGAATCCTTGGGGCTGTGGTGGGATTCACTTTCCCCCGCCTTACCAGAGAAACATTCCTAAGATAAGAGAAGCAGGAAAAGAGAAGGGGGGAGGGATCATGCAGAGTAAGTGATGTTATATGTGTAATAACATTATACAAGACGAAGAATTGTTTAATAATTTTCTTTCTTCTTTCCCAAGCAGCGTAATGTGGGAATCCAGCTTTTAATAAAAAATATTAAATATGCGCAACACTAACTAAGACCACGTGGTATATAGGAAGATTTGGGTTTAACAAAATTACTGTATGATTATAACTTTATGCTGTCTTTTTATAAGATTTGATTATTCACAGAGTAAAGACCAGAAGACATTGGAAAACACCGCACAACAGGGACATAGACCATGAGCAATTCTGGGTGTGGTGTGTCCGTTTCCAGGAAAGCTGTGTTTGTTTGTGCTGCAAGTTTGTGGCTGGATTGGAAGACATAAATGATTCAGTGGAATGTGAATGGGTATGGCTCTGAGTTGTAGTTAAGTCGAATGTGTGTGTAAACCGATGGATATTTTAGCAGAGCTGTGTATGCAATTTATATTTTATTTTATGTAAGGCCGTGGTTATGAGCTGTTTGTGAAAATTAATACATGAAAATGTGAACACGTATGGAGCACGATATTTGTTTTCATATAATATGCGCATTGACAATTTTAATTTATTTTTCTTGGAAGTTTTTTGATTTTTATTGGTACCAAAAGTGTTGATTGAGCTCTACCTTTTTTTAAATTGAAGTCAATGAAACGTTTCTTATGGGCCCTTCATGTGTCTATGCCTGTATTGTCAGATCTGTTCGTTTAATGTTTGTAGTTCTGTGTTATATGTTAAATGTTTGTGCTAACATCAGAGATCTGTCCACACAGACGGTTCAGACAAAATTGACCAAGCAAGAGAAGATCCGAGAGTCCGACTGGAAGGGGTGGACAGATGACTCAGAGGGGAGGGAGGAGGATAGGGGTGCATGTTACAGACGACAGCCCTTATGCCCATCCCCTGGTTATAAGACACTCCCATGAAAGATGAGAAGTCACGTGTTCCAGTCTATTAGTTTCTGTATTAAGGAAAGCTGGATACTTCTGTAAACTAAAATGCAGAATAACATCAAACAGCATTGGTGATTCATTGATGGCAACCACACGTAGTGTTCCTCGGGCATTGCTTCAGCCCTGATGCCAAATGCCTTACTGAAGTGGGGAAAAGTAAGTTTGCCACTTTATAATGGTTCTGGGAGATGGACCGGCAGAGTCTGCGGGACCCAGAACTGAGGAGAGAGAGAGTTGTGCTGTGTGTGGTACTCCTTGTCCACACCACATGGGAGGATTGTATTCTGTGTTGACCATGCCCGGATCACTGTCCGTTCCCACAGACACCCATAAGGACAACACAAAGACAGGTGAGGGGGAAAAGTTAGATCAAGATTAGAAAACAGGAAATCCAGTATTGGCTGTGCTTTTAAACATTTTTAGCAGATTCAGTCTGGCCCCGAGGATATCCCTCACTCTGGGTGATAAAGAAGTAGTTCCGTTATTGATTGATACTGGAGTAGCCCAGACTGTTGTGCACAGCAAAGATGGACTCCCCTGATTTAGTCTCCTAGGACACCAGTCTTTGGGTAGAAGTGGATGGGAAGGTAGTACACTCCCCTTTCAACAGAACCCATCCATATTAGATTTGCCCCTAACCTAGAAGTGCTTGCCTGGTTGCTGGTCAGTGGTAACGCCCCCTGTTGCCTCCTGGGTGCAGACTTGCTTGCAAAAGTACATATGAACTGTGAAGCTTATAGGTGCCCTCTGTTTCCAGGAATCTTGTTTGTTTGCCGTTAGTGATAATATTCCCTGGTCCATGTTTGTGTAAGGACTCCCAGAAGATGAGAAAAGAACCCACCCAGCATCTGATGGTACATGACCTACGTGCTATTAATGAAGCCACGGTTTTTAACACCCACATGGTGCCCAATCCACACACCTTGTTGGCTCAGGTTCCCGTTACCTCTACTCACTCCACTGTGATTGATTTCACCAAAAGTTTTCTTTTCAGCACCACTACATTCAGATAGTTGGTACTTGTTCTCCTCCACACATGAGGGTAAACAGGATACCTGGATGGTGGTGCTGCCACAGGGGGCCCAGAACTCGCCCAGTATGTATACCGCAGCCATGACACTCCTGTCCTTTTAGGCTAATCAAGGCTGCAAGATTAAGAGAAAAGAACCATCTGACCACTGAATGTTAGAAGGCTGTGGAGGACATCTCTTTGCCCAGAAACATGAATGCACTGAGGATATTTTTGGGCCTGTTTCTCATTACAGACCTTGGATATGCAAGTTTGATGCAGCCTTCCTATGATTGTTTGTCCTTTAGTCTCTACCACCTTATAGGTGGTAGAGGCCTTTCATGCCAAAACCTGGCAATTTTGTGTTCCCCCACACCGAGTCTATCAGATTATTACATTTAGATTATGTTGTACAGAAGTGTATGGCTATACCCCAGCTGTCATCACTCAAGGGCATTCCCGGCAACAACACCCCGTGGCCAGAGGTGCCCCTTTCTGCATCAGAGTTGTAGTAGTCATGCAAGCTATGCTTGATAAAAGCTCTGAGATAGTTCTGAACCAAAAAGTGATGGTGATATTACTTCTATCCTCGTGAAAGTACAACCCAAAAGATTGTTTTGTTGCCCGTTTTTTGAGAATGCAGTGTTCCATTTTGTTGCCTGACAATGTTGCTGTCCAGAGGTGTAATACTTTGCCTCCAGCCGTCCTGTTGCCGCTTGAACAAGGGAGGGGGGGGGAGGAGTTAGGTCACCTAAACTTTTCTTCCAGATCCAAAGGAAGAGGCTCATGACTGTTGCAGATGATGTCACAAGAGACAGTGGGTTATGGTAAATCAGCCATTAGGTAATCCAGATAATGTGCTCTTTGTGGATGGATCGAGGTATGGCCAGGATGGCAGGTACTTCACAGGTTGAGCAGTGGTGGTTAATTGGGACACTCAAAACAAAGCATAGTCCTTACCACCACTACCACACGTCTGCTCAAGAAGTGGAGCTAAAAGACTCTGAAGATGGCTTGCAGATATAAGGAGGAAAAAAAAAAAAGCCAACATTTACACTGATTCGAGGTATGACTTTGGGATGGCCCATGACTATGGGCCCATTTGGAAACACAGAGACTTCCTGACCGCTTTAGGTAAACCCATCGAAAATGGGAAAGCAGGGAGGTCTTTTATGGAAGCCCTCATGTCGCCAACTTGAGTGGCAGTGATAACAACAAAAGGCCACTGTAAAACAGATTCAGCGGAGGCAAGGGAAAAAGCCACGGCAGATCAGGCGGCCAAAATGGCTGCCAAATTGCCTAGGCAGACACCTGCCTTAAGTGGCCACAGGTCAGGTCCCTGAAATAACTCCTCCTGTTTCACTGGAAGTTCTTAAGACTTTACAGAACCAGGTGGGGAAGGAGGAGATAGACTGGTGGATGGAAAAGGGGGGACTACAAAGGGGAAGGCCTAAAACAGTTCCAAGGGAAATTCTGCCTTCCCAGGTCCCTCTACCCCACGATGGCACAGGCAACCCGTGGAGTGACGCACCTGTCAGAAACGGCTGTGTGTCATTTAGTACATAGCGCATGGTATGCCCCAGGGTTCAGCCCTGTAGCAGTCAGATATACTGAAGGATGTATGATTTGTGCCCAGAACAGCGTGGGCGAGGTGGTTAAGGTACCCCAGAAACACACGTCTTATCTTCTGTATCTGTTTCAACGTTTGCAAACTACCTTCAACTACTCAAGGTGGGCATTTATGAATATGTATTGATATGTGATGACTTGTTTTCAGGATGGCCAAAACAGTACCCAAAGAAGTAAAGAAGATTGTGGCCGAGGCTGTATGTAGGCATAGGGTACCTGAGTCCATTGAAAGTAACAGAGGTGTTCACTTCAAAGGTGAAGTGATGCAGGAGATGATGAAGTTTTGAATGTAGGACATGTTTCGTACCATCCACAAAGCAGCGGTAGGGTAGGAGACCAGGAACTGAACGGGACACTAAAGTTAAAGAAAAAAAAAAAGCTATGAACAGAGTGCCTGCTGGTAGCCCTCTTTTCACTAAGGTATACGCCTAACGATAAGACAGGCCTTAGTCCCTATGAGGTCCATTTTTGGTCAGGCCCTAGTATAGGATTGTATTTCCCACAGTAGTTCCAGATGCAACACGGTTGTCTGACAGATTATGTGATCAGTTTTGTACAAGCATTTGACTAAAGTACGTTCTCAAGTTTTTTCTTCACTTTCAGATTTTGATAAAGTACCAGGAACCAACCCACTTGTGTCTAGAGATTGGGTGGAAGTAAAAAAAAACGTTAGAAAAGTCCTAAAACCCTGGTTTGATGGTCCATTCCGAGTGTTGTTGACCACAAGCACAAGCACATCAGTGAAGCTCAAAGGAAAGCCTAATTGGAGTCATTTCAAGAAAGTGTTGACTCTAGAGACTTGAAAGGATGGTGCTTTTTGGTCTCCCTTGTGTGACTGTTGACTCAAAAGATTGTGGAAAAATTGTATGAAGACTTCGATCCCGAAAATCAGAAGTACTGATGATCTCCAGTCTACCCCCATATGAATGACCCCCTTTTTTTTTTTCCTGTTAGTTTATGATTTATTGTGCAGCCATCTTTTAACCAGTTGATTTACTCTATTTGCCTTATGGTTATGCACTTCTGAGTGTAGAAACATATCTGCTTAGTCTGAACTCTGTCTTATAGTATATATTGAGGGTGGCGCCTCTTTTGGACTGAGCAACGCCCAAGTACCTGGGACTTCTCAGCACAAAAGCAATTTAGCTGGTTCCTGCAATGCCCTGAAATAAGGAGACTGGTAAGTCCATATGAGGCAGTATCTGTAGCGTTAGGGACCCTTGTACGGAAGCCACCGTGAAGTGGTACTTGGGCCGACATACTTTTGATCAAAAATGTGCGCTAAGAGCTTCCTTCATTCCAAATTTTGTAATGACACCCTTTTTTATTTTCCTGTTAGTTTATGATTTATTGTGCAGCCATCTTTTAACCAGTTGATTTATTCTATTTGCCTTATGGTTATGCACTTCTGAGTGTAGAAACATATCTGCTTAGTTTGAACCAGGGGCTGACTGGCAACTTTTGGCCCAGGGGGCAAGTAACACCCAGAGGCCCACTGAGCCCCCCTCTACTTCCTGATTCGCTGTCACAAGAGGCTGGGCGGGGAGCTGCGGGAGGAGAGCACAGCCTCCTTTGACAGCATTGACAGCTTGTCACAGGAGGCTGAGCATTGCGGAGAGGATAGATATTGGCCACATCGCTCATAGCCCCCCACCTTATGTGCCAGTAGCCCCCCCCTTATGTGCCAGTAGCCGTCCCCCTTATGTGCCAGTAGCCTTCCCCCTTGTGTGCCAGTAGCCCTTCTTATGTGCCAGTAGCACCCCTTTATGTGCCAGTAGCACCCCCTTATGTGCCAGTAGTCCCACTTATGTGCCAGTAGCCCCACTTATGTGCCAGTAGCCCCCCTTATGTGCCAGTAGTCCCCCCTTATGTGCCAGTAGTCCCCCCTTATGTGCCAGTAGTCTTCCCCCTTATGTTCCAGTAGCCGTCCCCCTTATGTGCCAATTGATCCCCCTTATGTGCCAGTAGCCCCACTTATGTGCCAGTAGCCGTCCCCCTTATGTGCTAGTAGCCCTCCTTATGTGCCAGTAGAAACCCCCTTATGTGCCAGTAGCACCCCCTTATGTGCCAGTAGCACACCCTTATGTGCCAGTAGCACCCCCTTATGTGCCAGTAGCCCCCTTATGTGCCAGTAGCCCCCCCTTATGTGCCAGTAGTCCCCCCTTATGTGCCAGTAGCCGTCCCCCCTTATGTGCCAGTAGCCGTCCCCCTTGTGTGCCAATTGACCCCCCCTTATGTGCCAGTAGCCCCCCTATGTGCCAGTAGTCCCCCCTATGTGCCAGTAGTCTCCCCCTCCCCACCTTATCATGTGCCAGTAGAATCTCCCCCCCCTCACCTTATCATGTGCCAGTAGAATCCCCCTCAGTTTATCATGTGCCTGTAGAATCTCCCCTCACTTTATCATGTGCCAGTAGAATAGCCCCCCTCACCTTATGTGCCAGTAGCCCCCAAAAAAACAGAAAACAAACAAACATACAAAAAACACTTATACTTACCTCCAGCGATGCGATGCAGGCCTCTTCCGGCCTGTGTCCCTCGCTATACTGCTCTGGCGGAGCGATGACGTCATCGCGCCGCCGGCACCAGCCTCTGATAGGCTGCCGGCCTAGTGCTGGCAGCCTATCAGAGGAACAGGGAGGGGACACGCCTCCCTGCTCTGCCGCAGCACAGCCATCTGTCTCGCCGTCCTGAGGACAGCGATACAGATGACTATGGAGATGAACGCTTCCACAGTGGAAGCGTTCATCTCCCTGTGCCCTGCCGCCCCCATTTGTCACCAGGGCCGCGGCAGGGCACATGCACACCCCAAAGGCCGGCCCTGGGTGACACTACAGAGAGGCCCGGGGGGCAATTGCCCCCCTGCCTCCCGGCCCAGTCTGCCCCTGGTCTGAACTCTGTCTTATAGTATATATTGAGGGCGGCGCCTCTTTTGGACTGAGCAACGCCCAAGTACCTGGGACTTCTCAGCACAAAAGCAATTTAGCTGGTTCCTGCAATGCCCCGAAATAAGGAGACTGGTAAGTCCATATGAGGCAGTATCTGTAGCGTTAGGGACCCTTGTACGGAAGCCGCCGTGAAGTGGTACTTGGGCCCGACATACTTTTGATCAAAAATGAGCGCTAAGAGTAGAGATGAGCGAACACTTCTCGAAAATGTTCGGGTTCGGGATCCGAACTCGACCCGAACTTTATCCCGAACCCGAACCCCATTGAAGTCAAAGTGGACCCGAACTTTTAGGTACTAAAAAGGATGTAAAATAGTCCAGGAACGGGCTAGAGGGCTGCCAAAGGCAGCAAAATGTAGTTGAATCCCCTGCAAACAAATGTGGATAGGGAAATTAATTAAAATAAAATAAATAAAATTTAACCAATATCAATTGAAGAGAGGTCCCACTGCAAGGAATCATGCGTCATATCACCCACCACTGGAGAAGGCCATTTTCAGTTATTTCGGCCCCAGCACCCAGACAGAGGAGAGCGGTCCCACAGCAAGGAATCATGCGTCATTTCAACCACCACTGGAGAAGGCCACTTTCAGTTATTTCGGACCCAGCACCCAGACAGAGGAGAGAGGTCCCACAGCAAGGAATCATGTGTCATATCACCCACCACTGGAAAAGGCCACTTTCAGTTATTTCGGCCCAGGACCAAGACTGAGGATAAAGGTCCCACAGCAAGGAATCATGCGTCATATCACCCACCACTGGAGAAGCCCACTTTTAGTTATATATGCCCCACCACCCAGACAGAGGAGAGAGGTCCCACAGCAAGGAATCATGCGTCATATCACCCACCACTGGAGAAGGCCACTTTCAGTTATTTCGGCCCAGCACCCAGACCGAGGATACAGGTCCCACAGCAAGGAATCATGAGTCATATCACCCACCACTGGAGAAGACCACTTTCAATTATTTCGGACCAGCATCCAGACCGAGGATACAGGTCCCACAGCAAGGAATCATGCGTCATATCACCCACCACAGGAGAAGGCCACTTTCAGTTATTTCGGCCCAGCACCCAGACCGAGGATACAGGTCCCACAGCAAGGAATCATGAGTCATATCACCCACCACTGGAGAAGTCCACTTTCAATTATTTCGGACCAGCATCCAGACCGAGGATACAGGTCCCACAGCAAGGAATCATGCGTCATATCACCCACCACAGGAAAAGGCCACTTTCAGTTATTTCGGCCCAGCACCCAGACCGAGGATACAGGTCCCACAGCAAGGAATCATGCGTTATATCACCCACCACTGGAGAAGGCCACTTTCAGTTATTTCGGACCCAGCACCCAGACAGAGGAGAGGTTCATTCAACTTTGGGTTGCACCGCAAGATCATGGTAAAGTTAAAAAAATTAGGATTCAATAAAAAGTGCCCCGGAGTACAAGAATACATGGTTGAGGGGGAGGCAGTTATAAATGTCTATTCTGCACAAGGGAGGCACAGGTCCTGTGTTATCCATGCCTGGTTCATTTTTATGAACGTCAGCTTGTCCACGTTGGCTGTGGACAGGTGGCTGCGTTTGTCAGTAATGACGTCCCCTGCCGTGCTGAATACACGTTCAGACAAAACGCTGGCCGCCGGGCAGGCCAGCACCTCCAAGGCATAAAATGCTAACTCTGGCCACGTGGACAATTTGGAGACCCAGAAGTTGAATGGGGCCGAACCATCAGTCAGTACGTGGAGGGGTGTGCAGACGTACTGTTCAACCATGTTAGTGAAATGCTGCTTCCTCCTAACACGTTCCGTATCAGGCGGTGGTGCAGTTAGCTGTGGCGTGGAGACAAAACTTTTCCACATTTCTGCCATGCTAACCCTGCCCTCAGAGGAGCTGGCCGTGACACAGCTGAGTTGGCGACCTCTTGCTCCTCCTCTGCCTTCGCCTTGGGCTTTCACCTGTTCCCCTGTGACATTTGGGAATGCTCTCAGGAGCGCGTCTACCAGCGTGCGCTTGTACTCGCGCATCTTCCTATCACGCTCCAGTGCAAAAAGTAAGGTGGGCATATTGTCTTTGTACCGGGGATCCAGCAGGGTGGCAACCCAGTAGTCTGCACACGTTAAAATGTGGGCAACTCTGCTGTCATTGCGCAGGCACTGCAGCATCTAGTCGCTCATGTGTGCCAGGCTTCCCAGAGGTAAGGACAAGCTGTCTTCTGTGGGAGGCGTATCATCATCATCCTCCGTATCCCCCCAGCCACACACCAGTGATGGGCCTGAGCTGTGTTGGGTGCCACCCCGCTGTGAACCTGCTTCATCCTCATCCTCCTCCACCTCCTCCTCATCCTCCTCGTCCTCCAGTAGTGGGCCCTGACTGGCCACATTTGTACCTGTCCTCTGCTGTTGCAAAAAACTCCCTCTGAGCCACTTCTAACAGACTGGCCTGAAAGTGTTAAAAATGACTCCTCATCCTCCTCCTCCTCCTCCTGGGCCACCGCCTCTTCCATTATCGCCCTAAGCATTTTTTCAAGGAGACATAGAAATGGTATTGTAACGCTGATAACGGTGTCATCGCCACTGGCCATGTTGGTGGAGTACTCGAAACAGCGCAACAGGGCACACAGGTCTCGCATGGAGGCCCAATCATTGGTGGTGAAGTTCTGCTGTTCCGCAGTGCGACTGACGCGTGCGTGCTGCAACTGAAACTCCACTATGGCCTGCTGCTGCTCGCACAGTCTCTCCAGCATGTGCAAGGTAGAGTTCCACCTGGTGAGCACGTCGCATATGAGGCGGTGAGCGGGAAGGCCGAAGTTCCACTGTAGCGCAGACAGGCGGGTAGCGGCAGGATGTGAACGCCGGAAGCGCACACAGACAGCCCGCACTTTATGCAGCAGCTCTGACATGTCGGGGTAGTTGTGAATGAACTTCTGCACCACTAAATTCAGCACATGCAAGGGATATGTGTCAAACCGGCTAGTCCCAGAGCTGCGATGAGATTTCGCCCATTATCGCACACCAACAGGCCGGGCTTGAGGCCCACCGGCAGAAACCACTCGTCGGTCTGTTGTTCAATACCCCGCCACAACTCCTGCGCGGTGTGGGGCCTGTCCCCCAAACATATGAGTTTCAGCCTGCTGACGTTTACCCTGGGC